>VMDR010015692.1:0-11844 GCA_007922815.1 Macrotus californicus | reverse complement strand
ATGGCACCTTGTACAGCGGGGGTTTCGCAGCGGAAAGAGCGCTCGTACCGAAAGGGTTAAGCAAAGCCATCCAGCTTGTATGCAGTTCTACCAGTCTACTAATTCTACTAATCTTGAAAATCCAACGCTCAGCTGTTTTCATAAATATTTAAAGGGTGTAAAAATAAAACAGCGAGTTCCAATAGTAGGAATTATTTCTCAGATTCTCTTAATATTTTAAGTGTCAATCCATTCTGTGAGAGATAATAAAGAAATGATAACATTTTTTAAACACAAACTGCTGTTTTATATATACCATTTCATTTAATCTTATAAGAACTCTGTAAGGTATTGTCATTATCCCCACCATGCATATAAAGAAACAGGTAATTTGCCTACTCAAGTGCCTTATCTGAGGTCACACAGCCCTATAGTGGCAACTTGGGATTTGAATCAACACAGGTAGTTTGACACAGAGCACTTAACCCTGTATGCCAAAAGACCTGTGGGATCTCACAGCTGGAAGAGTCTCTAGAGTCCACACTCCCTCCTAGGCGGATATTGTCTTCCCTATTCCAGCCTTAGCCTAATGCCAAAGATTTTCTTTATTTTGAGCTAAAACTGTCTCAAAATTGGCCAGAGTTGTTCTTTCCAGAGCTTCTTGGAATGAGTTTCTTTTTCATAATAAAGCCTAATTTTTGAAAAATTAAAAATAGTGCTAATTATTGCTCCCCATCCCTCAAACAGACCTATGGCAGGAATGAGGTCATTATTCTCAATTTACAAATACGTCCCATCCCATTCCTGCTGGTTAATGAAAGTGCTAGAATCTCCTGACATAGAAGTTTCACAATAGGTCAGTTACCTTACTTCACTAGCCAGCACCTGAAACCATGATGCCATTATTAAATCATACCTAAAAGCTATTAAAAGTAATGCATGGTCGTGGATTTTAAAAGTTCAAGTGACATGGAAAAGGATAAGTTGAAATGGAAAAAAACCTCTCCCATCCTTTCTAACCCCTCTCCCCAGAGGTAATCACTGTTGTTACTTTTTAACCCTTCCAGAATTTTTCTTTACATATATAAATATATGTGTTTGAATCTTTTAGGATATTATGTATACTGGTCTGAAACTTGCCTTTTTCTCTTAAGTTACCCCGGATATCTTTTAGTAGCAGCATTCCTGTTAATGGCTACATGGAAGCCTCCTCTCGTGTACTTTTTTTCCCTCTTACAAATAATGCTTCAAAAAAAATAATGCATCAGTGAAATTGTACCTATATTTTTGGAGGGATTTCTGTGAGTGAAATTCCTGGGTGGAAAGTAAAGGAACAGTGCATTCTGAGAGATAGAGCCCTTTTACACTCCTTTAAAAATTGTAGTAATTTGCTCTCACAGCAACAGTCCATTTTTCAAGTGTTGGCAGCATGGTTTATCATCCAACTGCTAAATCTTTCATCAATATTTGAAGACAGTTATTAATTCGGTCATTTGGTGTTTAGTATGCATCTTCTACTTGTGAGGCATATAATTATTTTGAATTCCTTCATTTTAATTAGTGTTTATCTTTTCCAAAATGTGGTTTTAAAATTTCACATGTGGGTGCACTCTGTCTCTCAGAAGCAGCCCTGTGACTTTCCCTTCCTCCTCTTCTTACCTGCAGCCATGTTACCTTGGCCTTTGTCTCTCCTAAATTCCAAGGGCCCTTCTGCCTCTGTAACTTGTTTCCTGAGCCCATGCAGCTCAGCTGGCTCACTTCTACTACTTCTGTAATTTTCTTTCTTTTTAAAAAATGTTTTATTTATTTTTAGAGAGAGGAAGGGAGAGGGAGAGAAACATCAATGTGTAGTTGCTTCTCACATTCCCTGTTACTGCAGACCTGGCCCACAACCCAGGCACGTGCCCTGACTGGGAATCGAATTGGCAACCCTTTGGTTTGCAGGCCGGCACCCAATCCACTGAGCCACACCAGCCAGGGCTACCTCTGTAATTTTCTAAATAAACTTTCCTTGTTATTTGAAAAATAAATAAATAAATAAAATTTTACATGTGGTGCTCTCCCGATCATTCTTGAGAAGTACAAAAAAAAAAAAAGAGTGAAACAGTGAACAGAAGCTTCAGATTTTAACTTTTCTCATTGTGCAACACATTCAGTGACAATTAGGATTTTTAAAAAGTTGTGCTTAGCTCTGACTGGTGTGGCTCAGTTGGTTGGGCAGCTTCTCGAATAGCAAAAGGTCAGTGGTTGATTCCCGGTCAGGGCATATAACTGGGTCAGGGTGTCCGTGAGAAGCAACCAATCGATGTCTCTCTCACACACACATTGATATTTCTCTCCTTCTTTCTCCCTGCCTTCCCTTCTCTAAAAATAAATAAAATCTTAAAAAAAAAAAGTTGTTCTTAGATAATTTGTCAGTGGGCAGTCTTTTCCTAAAATTCTCCAGAACACAAGAGGGATTAGAGAGCCTTTACATCCAATTCTGGCTTCCTGCTGATGCAAAATCACTGAAAGGGTGAGTCAGCCAGCCAGCCATGGAACTAAGTATGCTTTCAGTGGCCATAGGATAATTTTAAGAGTGGAACTATTTAAACAGCCTAGCAAGTGTGTTTGGTAAACAATCAGAAGTGTGAAACCAAACCTGCTGCCTGATTGTGAAGGTTGGCAGGATGGGTTTTGAGGAACCCAAGATTTAGGCCTGCTGGACCCGGGGTTCCTGAGAACCAGGGGTGCCAGCTGTGTTCCTGGGACCTTAAGAAGGGAAATAATATCACATGCCAGCAAGCATTGATGGGCCTGCTCACTTACTCTGTTCATTCCCCAATATGAAGTACATCTTATTTACAGTTTGCAAAGAGCAAACCAAGGCTCAGAAACTAAAAGATGGGTGTAACTAGTTTTATTCCATATAGAAATGAATAAAAGGCCAGCATATATATGTGTATGGGTCTTCTGATTATCATTCTTTTTTGAAAGGTTGTTTTTTTTTACCTGTTAGAATGTTACTATATTAAAAGTTTTTCAAAAGCCAGCAACCCATTAGGCCATGTTAACACTTGTTTTGCTATAGTGTACATTTGCAGTTGTATTTAGTTTGGGTAACTGTATTTGATATTATATATCCCAATTTGCCACTTAATTTTCAGTTGTTCTAGATGCTGTGCTTTCCTTTCTCTCTCTTTAACCCATTCAAAGTATTTCTTCAGCTAAGTTGCAGTATTCCCACCTACTGACATTTGGAATTGTGCAAAGAATTCCTGTTATTTCAGTCTTCTCCAGAACTGTGAGGTAGGTACAATTATTTTAATGAAAACTGGTGCAAGGGAGAAAGCGGAAGCATGGGGGGAAATGTTGTAAACAAGCTTTGGGGGCAAAACCTGCATTTTTATATATTTTTTAAAAATTTATTGATTTTAGAGAGGGAAATGATTGGTTGCCTCCTAAACCTACCCTGACCAGAGATTAGACCAGCAACCTAGTTATGTGCCCTGATCTGGAGTCAAACCCCCAACCTTTTCGTGTACGTGACAATGCTCCAAGTCACACCAGCCAGGGCCCTTCCACCCAGTAATTTGTAAACTCAGGCATGTTAACCTTGAGCTTCCACTTACCCATCTGTGATTGCTGTGCTGTGCCTAAGAACAAAGATCAGCTGTGTTGGCCCTTAGCTGATGGATGAGGAAGGGAAGGTACTTAACATGAAGCTGTAGACAAATCATCGACACACATTCCTCATTGTTTCACAATGGCCTTTTTAGTGGGGAAACCAAAATTTGAATTGACAGTAACAACTATGCAGTTACCCTCACTGTAGCCTCCCCCTTACTCAAGGTCCTGAATTGTTTACCAAACCTTTTTTTATGATATACACATGCCTAATGCCATCTTTTATTTTGGAGCTTTATGAAAAGGGCCATTTACTGGAACTTGTTTTTAAGATAACCTATTAGCAAGAATTCCTATCTGTAGTTTTTCACTGCTGCTAATTCAGAACCATTTATTTTCTGATGAGCCTGAGATTTTTACTATTTTTAAGTGCTTCGAACATTCCCAGAGATGTATCTTAATGTCCACATGTGCAAGATTATAGGGTGCTCAATTTTTCAAGATACAGTAGCCATTTGCCCAAGTGGTTGTAGTAACTTACACAGACAGCCCTGTAACGCTGGACTGAGTGGGACTGAATCCTGCTTTTCTTCAACTTCTGAATCTCATGCCTCAGTAAATGGAGACAGGTTAACAGCAGAACATTCCAAGTGCCTAGCACATCATAGGTGCTCTGAATATACAATGTTTTATAAATCAAAGTCCTGCTGTGCATTGGCATTTTGAAAAGTGAACCTATTTCCACGTCATACCACTCCCCCCACCCTGCCAGGATTGTGCTTGGGCATTAGCAAAGGAGCTTTCTAAATCTGAGGACTGGACTCCACACCACAGACTCATTCATGCCTACAAGACAAACCCTGTAATCATGAAATTAACAGAGGTAATCTGGACAAGGTACCTTACCCCCTATCCTTTCTCCTACCCTCCCCACATGCAGTTCTCAATGCAGCAATATCACATGCATTCTTAGTACAGTGTCTAGCTTGTGTCATAGCAGAAAAGGTTAAAAGCCATCATTACAGAAGTGAGATCATCTTTATATAGCAAATCCCTAATCAGCAAGACCAGAAACCAGCGGCAGTAAAGTTCAGATTTTTATTGACTGTGTTACAAAAGAGGTTTAGTCAAAAAGACCAAAGCCCATGTCATCATCAGACTCCTCAGATTCTTCTTTCTTTGCTTCCACTTTCTTTTCCTCAGCTTAAAAAAAAAAGAAAAAGTCAATCACACCTTTATTTTAAACTCTAAAGACATCCAGCCCCTTCAACTTACATGAGCAAAATACCCCCAACTTCCCTCAAACTATGTTTTTGGTTTTAGGATTTCTATACACCATCTAATTAGTAAATCAAGGGCAATTTTGCCTGTAATAATTTTACATTCCACTCCTCCCTCTAATAAAAAGTTTCCTACCTGGGGCAGCAGCAGTTGAGGGGGCAGGACCTCCTGCAGGTGCTGCACTAGCTGCTGGGGCAGGTCCACCAGCGCCTACATTGCAGATGAGGCTCCCAATGTTGACATTGGCCAGAGCCTGTAACACAAGTGCACACACAGTAAATATTCAGTTCTGCCTTTCTGTTACAGTACTTACCAGAAAAAAAAAAAGATGTACCTCCTTTCCAACTTACAATGAGTAATATCTTCCTGCTCCTTTGCTGAAATCTGCCAGTGACAGTTTGCTACTCAGATTCCCTAAAACTTAAATTAGGGCAATCCACGCAATTACACTAAAAATAAGCACTCATAAGAAAACTCTCCAAGCTTTAAATCTCATGCTTGCATTCTATATTTAAGTATAAGGTACGACTAGCCAAATTCCTTTAATAGATGAGAAAAACTGGCCCCCCAATGCTGGCTTAACCTGTTAAAAAAAAACCTCAAGCTTCCTTAAGCCAGGATCCCTTCCAGTTCTACATTTCCTTTTAACAGTAAATTCATTTCCAAAATGCAAAGTAATTCCAGGATTTTTTCCAAGGGAATTTATTAAAGATGATCTAGGTACAATGTGAATAGTTACCATCTATGAGCTTCACTTGCCATTCAGTAGCGCGTACAATAGAAGGTAGCCAGAGCAAAGTTCTTTGGGTAGGAATCCTGTCTTTTATACCCCAAAACATAGTAAGTGGTCAATCAAAGGCTACCACACCCAATTTCCATTAAAGCATGCCATCATACTAGAAGGATTTGCTTGGAATAGCATGGGAGTTATCTCCTCCACAACCCTTTTAAAGAAGGAATGACCTCATTAATTCTTTTACCATGTTTCAGAACATAAGAGAAACCAGTCTGAGATCAAGAAATGAAAAAACACAGACAACTGAAACCTTAATTAGAAATGTGAGGAAATATCACTTAAGAGTTGGCCCAGTGGCATAACGGGCCTTCTGTCACTTTTAAACGTTATTTGGCATGAACAGCTCACTTAATATTCAGTTAAGTCTTACCAAATTTACTTCTCCAAATCATTCTGCTACCATCACCTTACCTTAGCAAACAAGCCTGGCCAGAAAGGTTCAACATTTACACCAGCTGCTTTAATGAGGGCATTGATCTTATCCTCCTAAAACAGATAAAATGACAATCCATCAGCAACCAAACCGTAGCTTTCTTCAATGTCTCCAAAATACCGCAAATTTAAAATAAATCATTCAAAACGTGTGTAGTAAACCATGTTTATCCATTTTCAATACTTTATATGTTTATTTAAGACGACCTTTTCTTGTAACTCTTTTCGGCTTTCTTGAGCAAAAGAAATGCCATCTGCTCTTGTGTGTCAGGCACCTTGCAAAGTGACAAGTTCAGTGCTGCCATTTCACGGGCTGAGACTTGCCCATGTAATGCTATTTTAAGTTATTATTAAAAGCTGGGAGGTGGAGCAGAGGTCATGTGCTCTCCGCCTCACTACGCAACCTGGCTCCATAAAGCCTGCTAAAAGAACCAGAAAAATTCAAGAAAACCAAACCAAAAAGATAGTGTCCTGGAATATAACTAGGTGTCAATTAGGATACCTACCCGCTGCAAAAGTTTCTCTAAATAAGCTCTCCAAAGCCAGAGCGCGCAGCCGCAAACGGAAACCAGTCTCTCCAGCAGCCAGCACGTGGCCGAGGCCCCGGATCAACTCACGTGGGTCCACCAGATGGGCTCCCTGTCAGCCGCCGCGGGGGTATAGACTGCCCCGGCTACGGCCGGAAGAGCCTGACTCGGAGGCCTGGGAGGGCGGGTATATCTGCCGCCTATGGGCCATCCCCGCCGCGATTCCGGGCCCCCACTCACCGTCACCGTCACCTCATCGTCATGCAGGATAAGGGCCGAGTAAATGCAGGCGAGCTCCGAGACGGAGGCCATGGTGTGGGCGAAGGCTGAGCTAGCGCTGCCGGGAGTGGTGCTAGTCGCCGGATGAAGTGAGGGCCTCACCCCAACACGGCCTTAGCTTCCTCGGAAGAACCGAGCACCTTAGCGGCAGCTGGGGAAAGGGGGTGCTGCGCTTGCGCGCAGGATCTTATACGGACGATAGGGACCAATCCGCGCCGGCGCCTGGCGGAAGAGGCGGGGCGAGAGCCGTTAGCTACGGACACCTTGGAAGCGCCTGCGCACAAGGCGGGACTCGAGTTCAAAAAGTTGGTAGCGACCTATCTGTCAGTGCTAATTAATCCATTGGTTTAGGCGCTGCTCAGGGCTCGTAAACATTAAAAATATTTTTAGGGAGAAGTCACCTGAGTAAGTGAATGTTTCCACGCGCTGTAGCTCCTGTGACACTATTCAGATATCCAGTTAATGACGTCCCAGCCCTGACCCCTCACCCCCACCACCACTTAGAGACAGGAGCTACATTACTGCCTTTAGGCCTTGGTGCCTAGTACAGCGTCTCAGGTAAAATAAGTGAATATAGGAGGAAATCAGAAACTTGCAGCCTTAGGATAGCAGTAGCATTTGAACGCCTACTAAATCCCAAACTCTGAGCCACATGCTACAAGGTTTCATTTAATCTTCACACGGCATAAGAGTTGAGTACTATTATCTCCATTTTATGGATGACAAAACTAAGGTCAGGGGTGTCCAAACTTTTGGCGTCTTTGGGTCACACTGGAAAAAGAAGAGTTGTCTTGGGACACACATTAAATACATAAACCCTAATGAAAACTGATGAGCAAAAAAAAAAAAAAAAAAAAAAGGTTTTAAGTAAACTGATGATTTTGTGTTGGGCTACATTCATAGCCATCTTGGGATGCATGTTGCCCGCAGTCACGTGTTGGACACCCTTGATAATTAACCCAAGATGACACAGTGTGCGGTGGAGCCTGGATTTGGAATCTGGACTTCTAATTTAAGTACCACCTTGTGTATGTGTATGTGTGTTTGTGTGGAGAGGGATGGGCTTGGGGATTATGAGTAAATTTTAACTTCTTCCCCCTCCCCCCACAAAGAATAAAAAATATACTAGGAATATAGGGGAACTTCCCATGTCAACTTCAATTTTTGTAACTAAGGCACCTGGTAATTGGATGGAAATACCTTGAAAATGCACTAGCGATGCTGCAAGATCTCTTCCTGCAACTGCTGCCTGGGTTAGCTGCTGTACTCCATTCTTTTAATCCCTTGAATCTAAAAAGACCTCTGTTGGGTTCATATTAAGAGTATTTAAAAAATGTTTTTTTTAATTGAGGTATAATTGACATTGTCAATGTAAGAAATGCGCAAATCTGTATGAATTTTTAAAATGAGTTTATTTGAGCCAAACTGACCACAATTGCTAGGAAGCAAAACCTCAATGGATTGAGAAAATGCTCCAGAGAATGGCAGGTCTGCACCTTATTTTATACATTACAATCAAAAGAGATTACATAAGTGGGTTACATTAAATCCATTGATGATAGACTAGGGAGGCAGGAGAAAGAAAAGTGGAGAAACTTCTGGGACTGGATAAAAAGTAAAATGATAGAAACACATACTTCTTTTACATAGGTGGGTACAGGAGAGTTAGCAATCAACAATTAATAACAATGAGGGGATTTGTGATCTCTACTTTGGTGCTTTGGTGTAGTATCTGTGCTTTGAGGGATCTGGAAAAAGGAAATTACTTTGACATTCCAAAGGTATGTTATTATAGATAAAAAAGACAAGAGACAGACTTAATAAAGGTAAAGACTGACTTTTGTCAGGGAAGTTTCTAGCGTAGGACATGACTACCTGCCATAAACTGCTTTTGGTTAACAAGTTTTAATTTCAGATCATCCTTTTGTGGTTACTTCAGGTCTCAGTTAATAAGGTCACCATTCAGGCCTCCCCTGAACTTGTCAGGTCTGGTATGTGGCCCCTTTTCATCTACAACATATAACAGTATATTAGTTTAATAAGTACAACATAATGATTTGACCACAATAAATTTAGGTAACATCATCACCATACATAGTTGTAATTTCTTTCTTATTTTCATCAGTACAGAGGTATTTTATTTATTTTATTTTATTTTATTTTATTTTATTATTTTATTTTATTTATCATGCCATGGATTCATAGAGAATGAGTTCCAGCAGCTCAGGCTCCTTTCTATTGGTTCTCACAAAGTGCACTTCTCTGAGTAGAGCAGGCTGGTACTTCAGTTGAACCCAGGTACTTTTCTCTTTGGCTTTCTTTTTCTGATCATTTTCCTTCCTATGTTTCAGGGAGCTAGCTATCTTGGCTCTTACAGTGCTTCATATTTTCAATACAGACATTAGTTCTCTTGACAAGAATCTTGCCCTTAACTTGTTTGTTCACAACAATGCCTACCTCATGCTGGATGACATTGTAGACTCTTCCAGTTTTGCCATGGCAACATTTTAGGGGCATTCCTTTTCGAACAGTGCCCATTCCCTTGATGTCTACAATATCAATTTTATTATAGATGTGCATACATGGGAGTTTCTATAACCTATAGCCAGTATCATACTCAATGGGCAAAAACTAAAAGCTTGCCCTATAAGATCAGGAACAAGACAAAGATGTCCACTTTCACAACTTTTATTCAACATAGTATTGGAAGTTCTAGCCACAGTGATCACACAAGAAAAAGAAATAAAAGACACCCAAATTGGAAAGGAGGAAGTAAAACTGTCATTATTTGCAGATGACTTAATAGTGTACATGGAAAACTCTATAGGCTCCACCAAAAAACTACTCAACCTAATCATTGAATTTGGCAAAATAGCAGATACAAAGTCAAAACTCAGAATTTGAAAGCATTTTTGTACACTAACAATGAAATATCAGAAACAGAAACTAGGAAAAAAACACATTTACTATAGCAACAAGAAAAATAAAGTACCTAGGAATAAACTTAACCAAAGAGGTAAAGATCTGTACTCGGAAAACCACAGGACACTGAAGAAAGAAATTAAGGAAGATACAAACAAATGGAAGCATATACTGTGTTCATGGATTGGAAGAATCAACATCATTAAAATGTCCATATTACCCAAAGCAATCTATAGATTCAATGTAATACCTATTAAGATACCAATGACAAATTTTACAGATTTAGAACAAATATTTCAAAAATTTATATGGAACCAAAACAACCCCAAATAGCTGCAGCAATCTTGAGAAAGAAGAACAAAGCAGGAGGGATCACAATACCTGGTATCAAACTATATAACAAGGCCACTGTAATCAAAACAGTCTGGTACTGGCATAAGGAAAGACACATAGATCAATGGAACAAAATAGAGAGCCCAGAAATTAACCCATATCTCTACAGTCAATTAATATTTGACAAAGGGGACAGGAGCATAAAATCAAGTAAAAATCGTCTCTGCAACAATGGTGCTGGGAGATCTGGAATAGTACCTGCAAAAAATGAAACTCTACCACCAATTTACACCATACACCAGAATAAACTCAAAATGAATAAAAGACTTAAACCTAAGCCATGACACCATAAAGTCCTAGAGGAAAATGTAGGCAGTAAAATTTCAGATATCCCACTCAGCAATATTTTCATCGATACATCCTCCAGGGCAAGGGAAATAATGGAAAGAATATAGAAATGGGATTACATCAGATTAAAAAGCTTCTACACACTAAAGAAAACATCATCAAAATGAAAAGGGAACCAACCATATGGGAAAATACACTTGCCAACGATACCTTGGGTAAGGGTTTGATCTCCAATATATATATAGAACTCATATGACTCAATGCCAGGAAGACAATCCAATTGAAAAATGGACGAAGAGCCCTGGCTGGTGTGGCTCAGTGGATTGAGTGCCAGCCTGCAAACCAAAGGGTCGCTGGTTCGATTTCCAGTCAGGGCACATGCCTGGGTTGCAGGCCAGGTCCCCAGTGGAGGACATGTGAGAGGCAACCACACCTTGATATCTTTCTCCCTCTCTTTCTCCCTCCTTTGACCTCTCTCTAAAAAGAAATTTTAAAAAATCTTAAAAAAAAATGGAAGGACCTGAACACACTTCTCCAAGGAGGACATACAGAGAACCCATAGACATGTGAAAGGATGCCCCACATCACTAGCCATCAGAGAGATGCAAGTTAAAACCACAGTGAGATACCACCTTACACCAGTCAGGATGGCCATCATTAACAAATCAACAAACAAGTGCTAGTGAGGTTGTGGAGAAAGGGAACCTTAGTGCACTGTTGGTGGGGATGCAGACTGGTGCAGCCACTGTGGAAAACAGTATGGAATTTCCTCAAAAAACTAAAAATGGAACTGCCTTTTGCCCCAGCATTTTCACTGCTGGGATTATACCTATGCACCCTAATGTTCACAGCAGTGTTATTTACAATAGCCTAGTGCTGGAAACAGCCCGAGTGCCCATCAGTCAATGAGTGGATCAAAAAACTGTAGTACATTTACACAATGGAATACTACACAGCAGAGAGAAAGAAGGAGCTCCTATCCTCTGAGACAGCATGCATGGAACTGGAGAGTATTATGCTAAGTGAAATAAGCCAGGCGATGAAAGACAAATACCACATGATCTCACCTATAACAGGAAACTAATGAACAGAACAAACAAATAAGAAAAATAGAATCAGAGGCATGGAAACAAGGAACAAACTGACAGAGACCAGAGGGGAGGGAAGAGGGGGATAAGGGAAGAAAGAAGGGAAAGGGCCTAGTTAAAGAACAAGTATAAAAGACCCATGGACATGGACAATGACATGGGGATTGAGTGAGTTGGGGGGAGGAGGTGGGTGGGGCAGGGGAGAGCAACAGGGGAAAACTGGGACAACTCTAATAGAACAATAAAAAAAAAA
>VMDR010015691.1:0-22007 GCA_007922815.1 Macrotus californicus | reverse complement strand
GACAAGGAAGGGTCAATATGAAGTCCAAGCTTTACAGTTTGAAGAACGAGGTGGATGATTATGGCATAGACAAAGATAGAGAATCCCAGCTGAATTTTGGACACATTAAGTTCAGAATTCTTAAGTAAAAATAAACTTGTAAAAAGCAGACAGATTTTACATAGGAGTCTGAATTTATACTTAATAAAGAATGTTTCCCAAATAAAATATTTTAACATTATGGGCCATTATGTAGAAAAACCAGTCTGCAGAAGGTGATAAATTAAAGATTTGTCCTGTAATTTCAAATGGTGTGTAGATAATGTAGAAAAGGAAAGAAACCAAACACATTTTATCTCCAAAATACAAAGTTGAATTTATTGCTTAAGTAAGGAAGAAGAACTTAGCTAGTTTCAGTGAGCAAAGACCTCGCAAAGGGCTTGGGGAAGCATGTGTTTGGGGTGGTGTTGGTGACAAAGTGGGGAAGTGGTTTGATTTTAGAAGCGTCTCACTAGAGTGTTCACATCACCCAAGGGCTGGCTTTGAGAATATAAGGCTGCCACTGATTGGCTGGTTTTTGAGTTGTGTTAACTGCTACAAGTTCTTGTTAAATGATGAGGCAAGTATAAGATCAGCCCTGGTGTTTGCTTGTTGCCACAGTCATTGAACTGAAGTTTTTTTTTTTTATTAAATAGGTTTAAAACTAGTTTCTAGTTTTTACTGGTTAGTGAAACTCTAGACCATGCAAACCTTTCCTGGGAGCATGTCTACTAATTTATTCTTAATAGACATGAGACCAATTCATTGATGACCAAATAGTCCATTTCATTGCATTACTGCCCTGAAAATCTAAAAATAAAAAGCATCTCCATTTTTTAACTTCTCATAATGATAGCAGAATATCCAACAAGCAAAGATGGCCAATATTGCCAAGTGTTTTGAATGGGTGTGCTCTTACCGATTGACCTCCCATTATTTGGCTAGCACCTAACTTACCTTTCTATTTTGCTCATCTGTGTGGCAATCCACTGTCTCGCTCTGTGGAGAAGATGTCAAACTCAGCACTAACGTGAGACACTCGAGATCCAGAATGGCTCCTTACTGAATTTAGGGGCTACGCAATTCTGGGTGCTGTGGGTTTCCTTTGTAAATTATTGCTTGCGCCTGTCAAACTGCTTAGATTCTTTGGATTCTGAGGTAATTTGGGGTGAGGCACCATTTGGTTCCCTTACAGCTGATGTCTGGAGCTGTCCGTGTTTCAGCTGTGGTTCTGGTCCCGATAGGCTGACTCAGTGCTTGCTGAGTGGATGTCTAAACAGATGTCTAAACACACAGGCCTTTTCTGCACCGGATTCACGGAAGGCCTGAAGTTTGGGAATCTACTACACTGTTTATATTGTGATGTAAGATGTGGAAGCTGTTTTAGTTTTTCTTTTAACATGGCTGAAAGGGATTCCACTTCAAAAATGATGAAACTGGAAATAGCATTCAATTCCAAATACCATGCCATGTAGTTCTGACGACAGCATCGCTCGCAGGCATTGTGGTTGTGCTCCTAGCTCTCCCCTCCCCCACAACCCAGGGGACCAGGCCTCCTTCCTCTGCTACTGGGTCCCTGGCCTAGTAGAAGGCTTGGCCTATAATAGGTACTCAATAGTCTTTGTTGAATAAGTGAACCGGCAGGCTTTTAATGCCACATGCCAAAGTGTTTTTTATTATGCTCATTTCCACTTTCCAAACAACTATAAATACTTTTAGAATGCCCAAACAGGAAGAACTCTGGGAAACATTCATTTCTTCATTGCTTTATTTTACTTTATAAGGGTTCCTGAAAAACAGGGTGGAGGAGAAAATAATTTTTTGATTGTCTTGACGGTATTATTCTAAATGAAATAAGTCAGACAGAGAAAGACAAAGACTGTATATTGTCACTAAGATGTGGAATTTAAACAAAACAAATACAAAATTGAACTCATAGATCCGGTGACTGGTGGTTGCCAGAGGTGGGGATGGGCAGTGGGGGCTGAAGTGAGTACAGGTGGTGGAAGGTACAAACTTCTGGTTCGAAAGTGAGTAAGTCACGGGGACGCAATGTGCAGCATGGTGACCATGGTTAACAAAACTGAAAGTTGCCAAGAGAGTAGACCTTAAAAGTTCTCATCACAGAAAGAAAAATTGTAACTATATGTGGTGATAGATGTTTTACTAGATTTATTTTGATGAACATTTTATAAGATACACGAATATTAAATTGTGTTGCTCACTTAAAACTACTCTGGCAATTATATCTCAATTAAGGAAAAAAAACCAAACCCTGAAACCAAGATCAGGGAATATTTCTCTTGATTCTAATCCAGTGGTTTCCTATCATCCCATGCTGTTCTTTTTGTATTTGTTTTTAGTTTTTTTTTTTCTATCAGTCCAAAACAGTTTCTAGACATCAGTTTTATATCAACTTCATTGGACTACTTAAATTTAGTCTCCATATTTTCACTAAAATCAAATTCAGAGAACAGAGCCCTGTGATCAGGTCTTTGCCAGTACTCAACCACTGAAATGTTTTCCTAATGATTGTCACTCGCTGCTGTGCTCAGCTTCTCCCCTCCTAGATATCACACATGACAGTGTCTCCAAAGAAAGGAACCCTAATGATAGAGAGAAAAGGTGGGGTAAAAGATAAACCATGTAATTTAAGGTAGATTTCAGACTTGATTAAACCTCAGAATACCTTGCAAAGCCATGGTCAGATATGTTAAACTGACAATGCCTTGGTTTTCCTTGACTGGAGAGGAATCTCACACATTCAAATCATTCCTTTCTCAGGCAGGAGCAGGCTTTACAACTGTGGACTGTAGAGATGTTCTTGTTGGGGGGCAAAAAAGAGGGGAATGTCTTTAGTAAGAACGAAATAAGCTACAATATAATGGCATATGTATATTTTGGCATTTTTACAAGGTGTTTGTAAACAAAATAATACTTTATAGAAACTAAAACATCTTGGGATAGTTTGTAAGTGAAAAAAACAAACTAAAATACAAATATAAAAATGTTCACAATGCCTCACCCACTGTCAAAGGCAGACACTTGGCTGCTGATATGAAATCAATAGGCTCATGACTTCCCTTTATGCCTTAAAATCGAACCCTAACTTGACATGAATGATCTAAAGGACATCCCTTTTCCGTTGCCTAAACAACCTAAGTAGCAGAAAATAGGCAGTGGTACTTACTTGCAGACGTCAGAATCTCCCCTCCTTGGCCATGCCGTGCCCACTGCTCTTGCCTCCTCTAGCCAGCATTCCCACAAGAGCTGCTTGAGGATCCTTCTCTTCTCTTCCAGGCAGTCAGGCCCTCCTTCCTCTGAACATGCACATTTCCTTGTTCGAACTTCCACCAAAGGTTAGAATTGGCTTGTGCCTATCTCCTCACCCTGCTCTCCACCCTCAGGTGCGACTAGGAGCAACTTGACTTCAGAAACTGAGTTTGACTTGGTTTTGTAACCCTAGTCCTTCCAGTGCCTGGCGCCTGGGGGTGCTTAATAAATACTTGGGAAGTGACTCAACAGCACTCCCAGGAAGCCCTGGCCAATACAGAGATGTAGGAGCATTACCTTCGTTCTCAGTAATAGAAGCATTACTCTTTCTGGAACAGTACCAACACCCTCAAGTCACCTGTGACAGTCCATGCCTGAGGATACTGTAGCCTCCAAGTATGCTGTGGCACACTATTTTTGGATTTCTTTTTTTCCTACCTTACCCAAAAAACATATTTTTGTTTTCGTAGTTAACTTCCTTTGAAGGAACCTCCACAGAAGAAGAGCTCTTTAAATATACTTTCATTTAATGCCCACAGCAATCATTATGGAAAGGGTTCTTAAAGGTTAGAGATGGAAAGTGGAAGGCTCAGGTAGGTAAATAATTATCCGAAGGTATCAAGAATCACTGTAGGATTTGGACCCATGTCTTACTCTGAACTGTTCTCTTTCGAATTGATTCTGAATCATTTCACTTTTTGATCTGTTCTTGAGCATCAGTGCCAACCTCACCCAAAACTAAGGTAGCCAGCCTCCAAGATGAACCCTAAGTGACTCCCACACCCAGGTATTGACACCACATGTAGTCCCCTCCCATATTGTATCAAGGTTAATATGTGTGATCAGTACCTGGCAAAATGTATGTTACTTCTGAGATTGGTTATAAAATACTGCAGCTTTCCTTTGGGGCATTCACTTGCTAGCTCACTCTACCTTTTTGTCTTGGATTTCTCACTGAGTCCAGCAAGCTGCATATTGTGACTAATCTTGTGATGAGGCCACATGACAACGAACTGACATGCAGTCAAGAGCCAGGGAAGAATGGATTCTTGTCAATGGTCGTTTAAGTGAACCTGAAAGAAGATGCTCCAGCTGGTCCAGGCTTCAGATGACTAGAGTCCTGGCTTATAGCTTGACTATAATTTTGTGAGACCCTGAATGAGAAGGACACAGTTAAGCTTTTCCTAGATTCCTGCCCCTGAAACATTATGTGAGGTACTGAATGGTTGATGTTCTAAGTTGAGAAGTTTCAGAGTAATTTGTTACACAGCAATAGATAACTAATACACAGGGTAGACAAGTAAGTTTTTCTCCATCAGCTTTTCTAATAGAGTTGGGTAAAGGAAACTTGATTCTCTAAAATTACACCATTTAGCCTCCTGTCTGACTCAGCTCACATGGTGATAAAGGCCTTTATTAGGCTAGAGTGTTAATAGTCAAGCCTTGTTTCTAGTGTCTCAAATATAAAAAAAAAAATAGACCAATGCTCTGTTTCTCAATGTCTCAATTGAGGGCAAACATTCCTTCTTAAGCCCTTGGGTCTTCCCAGAGCTCTGGTAGGTGGTTATTTATAGCTGAATCTGAGTTATTGCTGCATAACATTCCCACATGCAATTTGCACAGTATTTATTGAGCAGCCTTTAATTTATTGAGCAGACTGAGAAATAGCAGACAAAGAATATGGTAATAACAGTACATACATTTTATTTTCATTTAGCATGAAAACACCTGATTTCCTTCAACACTGTAAACATGTCACATTATTAGGCAGTGAAAGGCTGATGAATTTAGACGTTTATTTAGATATTGTTTTGAATGGAAAATGTACTTTAATTCCACTTGCCTACACTACTACAGATAATTTTTACTGTTGTTTTATTTTGCTTTGGTCTTTTTTAATTAAAATAAAAATCCCAAGAAGAGAAATCATCTAGATAGTTTTCTGAGGATGGGATCGGTTATTTAAAAACATTACACTTACTCTCCTGAGAACAGAGGCAGCCTCAGGATAGAACACTTTGTGGTCAGAGTTGGCAAATATCTTATGTTTTGTAGTTTATAAACATTATTAAAACTGTGTTCAGAAGAAAACTCTGATAGACTACTTTGTTTTTAACAAAATGCACAAAAATGCATCATGCACAATTTTGCCATCAGTTAAAGAAGAAAATTGCAGGGAACACAATTTATGCCCAGACACAACACTAAAGAAATAAATACCTACAAGCTTAATTACTGCCCTATAAAAAGACAGACAAGTGTCTTAGCAACATCCTCATTACTGTCAAGCTCATGAGTTATTATTTTATTAGCATAGTTAATTAGCATGTTTTTTAGCACCAAGGTTCTATCAGTTGTCATAACAGAGACTCTAACTTTTAGGGCTTATCATTCAGCTTTAAAAAAAAAATTTCTGGTTCATCTAAAAGCAAAGTAAATAAGCTCTCAGTGTAGGTGCCAGTATGGGTATTTTGAGAAATGGGGGAAAGAAAAAGAAAGCCTATATGCTCTAAACTACCAGGCTAGTTTCAATTGTTCAGAGCGTTGGAGATTTTATGTGATTCTGTGGTGTTCTTTTTACTGAATACTTTGCATGCCTATAGGTGGGACTGAAGTGAATCAGGGCGATAGGCCAATAACTTTTCCAAAAATTAAGGAGTGGTCAAAGGACTGGACATCTAATTGACTAAGTTAGTTCTAAACTACATTTCACTGATGATCAGGTCATGTGGTCAGGAGGTAGGGATGGGGTGGCAAAGGCTTTAGCACTGAGATGCCAGTCCTGGAGAGCTGTGTTCTCAGGAATTATGGACAATTTGTAGAGTGGCATAAAGTGAGGTGCCAGAATTTATGCAGAGCACTGTGATGCAGAGGGGCTAGTACCCTCGTGCCTTAGCATCTGCGGGGATTCATTCCAGGACCTCTTGTGGATATCCAAATCTGCAGATGCTGAAGACCCTTAAATAAAATCGCATAGCATTTGCATATAACCTGCACATCTTCCTATATACTTTGAATCATCTCTTCTTACTTATAACACGTAATACAATGTAAAAGCTATGTAAGTAGTTGTTCTGCTGTATTGTTTATGGAATAATGCTAAAAAAATTTGTACATTTCAGTGCATACACACTGTAGTAGTCCCAATTACATAGTATATGTTAGCAACAACTTAATATTTTCCTCCTGAATGTTTTTGACCTGCTGTTTGTTGACTCCTCAGAGGTAGAACCCATGGATACGGAGAGTCGATTATATTTGAAAGTAACAACTTTAAACTATCATAAGGTAACTATTATAAGGCTCCTTTCTTTTAAATAAACTGTTGCTCCCTCCATCCTCCTGCTGTCCCCAGATCTCTTGGCCACTGTGTAGCTGGAAAGAGCAGAAGACCTAGGGAGAGAATCAGGAGTCCACAAGCAACTCTGCGTATAAACGACCAAATCTGCCCTCCTTTATCCTTCCAAGCATTGCCTGGAGGGCACACTTTGAGCTGTTTGCTCCAGGAAATCACCACTTCCAATTGGTTATTAGTGCACACTCTCTTGACTGCAAGTGATAGAAGCCACAGTCAAAATTGTAAGGAAAAAAAAAATAGGACAACAAAAGGTTGACGAGACTAAAAATCCAGACACGGTTGTTGAGTTGAAGCTCTGGCTCCTAACGTGCTGAAACTTAAGTGTTCCAACAATATCACCAGAGCCTGACCTCCTAGCCGTTTCCCCTGCATCAGCTACTTGTTCAGTGCGCAGTGAATAATAGGTTTTCTCTCCGTGTGATAGGAATGTCGGTCCTCATGTTCCAGGCTGACACAACCAGAAAAGCTCATGACCCCAGAAAGACACTGCATGTCTCACAACAGATTTGAAGAAAAGTTGAGGTGTGAAAGTTCATAGGCCCCACATGGTTCCTACACCTATCTTTGGGCAAAGAAATTACTCTGGCAAATAGGATGGAATATGCTAACTGGCCAGGACTGAGCCAGATGCCCAGAGGGCGAGGTTGAGGGGAATACTGGGCACATAGAAAAGTTCATGTTTACTCTAGAAAAGGCAACCTCTGGAATGGCAGAAAACATTTGCAAATTATTTATCTGGTAAAAGATTAATACCCAGAATATACATATGGGGCAAGAGTATGTTTGCAGTTGTTTGTATGGAAAGTAATAGAATAATAAGTAATAATCCAAGAATAAACTGTTTCATGTGCTCACAACTGCAAACCTACTTTTCTCCCACTCTATATAAGGAATTCCTAAAATTCAACAACAAAAAAGCAAACAACCCAATTTAAAAAATAAGCAAAGGATTGAACAGACATTTCTGCAAAGAAAACACACAAATGGCCAATGAGCACATGAAAACATGTTCAACATCAATAATCATTAAGAAAATGCAAATCAAAACCACAATGAGACACACCAACCACACACATTAGAATGGCTACAATAAAAAAAATGAAGTAACAATGATGAGGACATGGAAAAATTGAAATCCTTGTGCAATGTAAAATGGTGCAGCTACTATGGAAAACTGTGGCAGTTCCTTGAAAATTTAAAAACAGAATGGCCATGTGATCCACTCCTGGACGAATACCCAGGAGAACTGAAAACAGGGACTTAAACAGATATTCATACTCTCGTGTTCACAGCGCCATTTGTTGGCAACAGCTAAAAGGTGGAAGCTACCCAAGTGTGCATCAACGGCTGAATGAACAAACAAAATGTGGCATACACATACAATGGAATATTATTTGCCTTAAAAAGCAAGAAAATTCTGACGCACACAATAAAATGGACAAACCTTGAGGACATCACACTAAGTGAAACAAGCCAGTCAGGAAAGAATGAGTACTGTAGGATTGTATTTATATGAGGTAGTCACATTCATAGAGACACAGATGCCAGGGGCTGGGGAGAGGTGGAATGGGGAGTCACTTTCAATGGGTGCACAGTTCCAGTTTTGCAAGGTTTAAGGAGTTTCGTGGTGAGGAGTTTTAAGGATGGTGGTGAGGGGAGCACAACAATGGGAATGTACTAAATACAACAGACGGTACACTTTAAAAAGGTTAAGATGGTAAATTTTACTCGTATTTTATCACAATTTTTTAAAAAAAGTCATGTCCACTGTAGAATTTTAGAAAATGTATAATGTTGGCTAAGTCATTTCCAACCCTTGGTCTCCACTTACCTTTTAGGACCTTTCTTCTGAACACCCCCCATCCAGGCACTCGTGAGACCATGTGGGTTCTTCAGAGTTCTACCCTGATCGTGTGTCTTCCCCACACTGGTGGCTACAGAAACTTCCTGATCTCTCACCTTGGTCACATGCCTGTCCAGGGCCCTGCTCAGGGCCAGGGAACCTCTAAGTCAGGCATGCCGAGAGCACCTGGAAAACCTGTTTTACCTAATAGTAAGTCAATTCAATAGATTTGACTTGATAATTATCCCTTAGGCTTCCATACAAATATAAAACTGGACAGAATTGTGTTTGCTTTGCCAAATCTTCAGTTAAGGACCCTTTTGTCATCTATCTGCAAAAGTAGCATTTAGTCTGCACAAGGGCCATTTGCCATGTAGGTAACACAGGATGTTAATCGGATAGCATTTATGCCCAGGGGGCACAAAAAGAGTCACAGCTACCTCTGTAGCTTGCAGTCTCACCTGTTCTTGATGCCACTTTTCCTGAGACTGAACGATGAGTTCTGGGCAACTCCACTGCCGTCAATGGGCAGCCAGATACAGTGTCACAGGCATAACTTTGCATTCCAGAGATTCCATGTAACAGACCGAGGTTCCAGCTCTCCCTGTGCCACCCACAAATCTATGGCCTTGGGAGGTCATTTAAACTGTACCACAGGACTAATATTACCAACTCTCAGAAATGTGATTGTTAAATGAGCTACCATATGTAAACTCCTGGCTTATTATGAGGCTCTTCAAATGTTAGTTTCCTTCCTCTTTATCTTTCCAGCATGCTCACTCTGGACTGGGCTCCAAAACTCCTGATTAATGGAAGCCTGACCACCTCCTATCTGTCTCTGCCTAGCAGACACTGTTTAGATTGGACGAGTAAAATTACAACAATAACAAGGGCTTCACAGACAGTGAAAGAGGTACATGGATGAATAACTCTGATCTGCACAGACAGAAGGAAAATGTTCCCTTTTCTCTTCCTTAAAACCAATTCCTGAACCAAGCATGATAACAACATATATTGCCAAAAGTGGTAACTGTTTATGGAACTAGGTTTTATTTAGGAGAGCAGTGGGTCCTCAACATTTGAAAGGTGCACTCGACATTTCTAAAACTCTAAGTCAGCAATTTTCAACCCGTGTGCACAAAGAATTTTAAAAACATGTAATACCTGACTATTTAGTCAGGGGCACTGACCTCTTTTTCCCTTAGATTTTCAAATAAAAAAAAAAATGACAACAGCCAACACAACAAGAGCCATCCAGTGAATGGATCAAAATTATACCTCTTTTTTGTTAGACTGGCAAAAAATATATGTTTTGGTGTACTGCAGAATTTCAGTAATTAGTTTTCATGTGCCATGAGATGAAAAAGGTTGAAAACTGCTGGTCTAAATGAGAGTTTTAAAAAATGATGCGTTATACCACCTTTTTTTAGAGCTCTCTCTACTGTTTCTCCCACCCCACCCCTTGCTGTTCTCATAACTAATATGGAAGTAATTTAATTTAGGATTGTTTTATAGGTGTGTATTTGGCACTGATTTTAATTTCTATTCATGTACAAGTTATTATTGCCCACTCTCCTGAAGCAGTTCATTCCACATACAGTTTAATGAAGGTCATATTTTTTGGAATACATTAATCTGCCTCAGAGCAAGTGAATAAATCACCTGTCATTCTGTTGTAGATCTTTCTCTAATTACTTTCTTTTTTGGGCATATAAATTAGAAATGTCATGTTTGTTTCCAAGCAGACATAAGCTCGTGATGACTGGTACACAAGTCACCAACTAAAAGTTCACAGAAGCATTGGAATTTTTGCAGAGATGTAAATCCAGATACACTATTTTTCCTGGAAATTGGGGTAAGGTGTGAGATGAGGAAGCAGGGTGTTAAATCAGCAGTAAGCTCAAATAACTTTCTCTGGTGTTCACTCTTCATACACACTCTCCATTATTGCCATCATTCATAGCTTTCACCCCTGCAGTCATAAGGTCGCACAAATGGTATATGCTTTTTAGATGACTAATATTATCTGCTAAAATTATTTAGAATTTTATTGACTCAGAATAATTTTGTTAGGACATGGCAAGGTGTTTAACAAACAATGAGGAAATTGTTACAAATCCATCTTCCCATTGGACGACTCTTGAGGTCCACCACCACCTGCAAATGAACAGTGCCCAACATGGGACTCAATATCTCTCTCCAGTCACCAACCCCACCAACAGCAATAAAGGTAAAAGCTCGAGTCTACTTTTCCTTCTTTACTGTTTCTGATGTCTGCGAACTACACTTCATGTAACTAATTTTCCAAACCAGAGACCTAGAGGTCAGGGGACCCAAGAAGCAGCAAAAGATGATCAATTCTAATCATTAGCATCTTTGGCTCTTCGCATCTGTGTACTTCTCTCCACACTCACGGCTGTCGCCATCAGGAAGCTATCCCTAATGCTCCAGGAATCCCGTGCCAGCCTCTTTGATTCCTCAGTCTCCATAATGTGGCCAGAGGAACTGTTATCGAGTGCAAATCCAGACACACAAGTCCGTTGTTTACCTTTCAAACCTTTCATTTGAAACCTACTGATCCCAGGATGAAGTCAAAACTCACTAATTGTACTGAAAATCCTCAAGATCTGGCCCTTGTTTACTTTCCAGTCTCATTTGTTGCTAGTCCCTCTCTTTATTCTGTGCTCCAAAAACACTCATTTGCCATTCCTTGAGTATACCATTCTACTTCTCTTGCTCATCTATACTCTCTCATATGTTTTCCACTTTGTTAAGATGCTTCCAATCCCCCTTTCCCTGGCCTTCACTTTGACCTCGGAGTTCCATCTTGAGAATCTTCCCCTTGAGGGCTGGTTAGGTGCCTCGGCATGCTATTCACCTGAGGTGTAGGGTCAGGAGTGTGATGAGTTCATGGTCAGCCCTACCCTACTGTGGTTCTGTGGAGACTGATTTACTGGTTGGCTCCTGCATTTCCTCATCAATTCCATGTATTTTCACTGAAAGTTCACCAGACAGCTAGACGGTCATCTTTGTAGCAGCCACCAAGCACAAAATCTAAGATTTCATGACCACAAAGGACAGTAACAGTGACCTTTAGTCACAGAGAGAGTATTCCCACAAACCCCCATCAAATAGTATTTCATGGGGAGGGAAAATAATCATCGGGCTTGCATAGAGATACCTGTTATGGCAGAGATTCCTTAGCACATTATGTTTGGACATTTTGCAAATTCTGTGCTGACACATTTCTGGAAGTTTCTCTGGATGTGGGAAAGGCATTGGAAGTCAGAACCTGGATCATTTTCCCCCTTGATGCTCCAAGGCAGCATCTTTGTTGACCACAGTACATCTCCAGAATTGACCTTGGCCTGGTCAAATTTGAGAATGATTTGAGTAGTGACCTGTGAATGAGACTATATGTACTTTTATACCATCACATCCAATAACTGATTTTTTTAAAGAATGCAAATGTACTCAGATGGGTTAGCTTCTGCTTGCTAAGAGAAATCATATACCTCTCTTCCTTCTTTTTATTTTTTTTTTGCTTCTGGAACTCAAAATCATAACAATTTTCAAACAGATATCATTTTTGTGATATTTTGTGGCTTTAAGTAATTGAAATCAAGTAAACCTACTGATGTTGCATACTATTTTTTAAAATAAAAAAGGAAAAGGGGGGCAGAAGTAACAGTTACTGATTCATTATAAATCTGTTTTTCCCCCCAGAAGATCATTCTCAGCTTATGAATAACTTTTTTCCCAAACCTCCTCAATTCAGAGGCTAGTGGTTTAAAAGTTGTGAAGGAAGTTGGTCTGAAATTTACCTTTGGTTTGCACGTGCAACAGATTGCAAATAATTAACACTATACACAAGATAATAAAGGAACTGTTGAATCTATCTCAGGAAAATACTCCATCACTGTTGGAAGCTACTTGTAAACTATGTTCATATTCTAGAAAGAAAGGGAAAGTGGGAGGGAGGCAG
This sequence comes from Macrotus californicus, assembly GCA_007922815.1. NCBI lineage: Eukaryota > Metazoa > Chordata > Mammalia > Chiroptera > Phyllostomidae > Macrotus > Macrotus californicus. The sequence goes on along the minus strand of VMDR010015691.1, from coordinate 9,530 downwards.
GGGAGGGAGAGAGAGAGAGAGACACTGATTTGTTGTTCCGCTTACTTATGCATTCATTTGTTGCTTCTTGTATGTGCCCTAACTGGGGGTGGTGGGGGAGGCGGGATTCAACCAGCAACCCTGGTTTATCAGGACGATGCTCTAACCAACCGAGGGACGTGGCCAGGGCTGAAATATGTCCATATTCATCTCAAGGGAACGTGCTTTAAATGGTCTGAAAGGCATTATTTTATCATTAATAAACTATGACTATACTATGCATTATACCTGAATGTAGTACCTATATATAAAAAACTATGCAACTCACATCTTTTCAGTACACCAGCCCACTTTTAGTCTTAGTTACATTTTACTGCGTTATATCCTAGCTTGCCTTAAGTGCAAATTATGCAATTTAGTCACAAAAAAATGAAAAGTAAAAATACATCAAGAAATCTAAATACAAATTTCACATTATTTAGAGTTGAACTAAATATACACAACCAAAACTCTACAACATGGGATGGTGAAGAAAATGAAAACATTTCCAAAGGTATTTATTGAGAAATAGTAAAGATGTACATATTTTTACAAGCTTTTAATATTAATTTACATTTCTTTAAATTATGTAGGCCCCCATAATCTATATTTTACTAATACATAACAGAAACCCTTGACTTTGACTGTGAGATCTCCATCATGCTACCATAGTAAGGAGTCAAAATGCAACTTTGGCTCATGATGCTTAAGTTTGTTTTTAAAAGAAATACTAAATGCCATATTCACTGAGAATGGAGGCTTGTCATAAACAAATGAGCTTTAAAAAATTCATACCAGAGAATGCTGTTGACACTATTTTGCATCTTAGTTCACCAGAGACCAAGGGAAAAAAAAATTTTAGAGAGTTATTATCTACTTTTTGTGCACAAAATGCATGGTTCTAAATGTTTTATTTTGCCTCTAAATTTGATTTACAAACTTTCTCAGGGGTATCGTGACTTAATCTTGTATGCTGTCATATTATACCCAGGCCACCTATCCTGATATTTCAGGAGCAACACAAGATAGTTACCTTTCCTAGTCATATACCACATTTGTACATAAAGTATCCATAAACTCATTTAAGTTGCAGAATATTTTTCAAACTCATTAACCATAAGGCACAATATTCTATAGATAAATAGAATGTGGATATTGCCAAAGGGGCTGGATGCTTGTTGGTTAACTTTTTTCAGATCAGAAAAGAAGAGGATCTCCTGTTACTAAGGTGGGAAGGGAAGGGTCCTAGTCTGAGCATGCTCAAAGTCACGTGACAAGCTGTGATGTTGGCTCATGGGCCTGCTCCATTGTTGTGCCAGACAAGCTCTTCTCCTTCGACCTAGCCTTTGGGTTTTATGCTGGCAGCCTCTTCTGAACACATAATCAGAGAAGCTGTGTGTGAGAAACAGCACGGGGTGAGGCAATCAGCGACCCTTTTCTTTGCCCTGTGAGGGGTTGATCCTCTCTGCACCTGCAGGCTTAGCAGCATAAGAAGCCTTGCTTGCTTGATATGAAAAAGAATGAAAAATTTAGATGTAATGCCACAATTCTGTCATTTAAAGAAACTGGCCATAAAGATAATTTTGTTTTATTCACAGTAATAAATATTTAAGGTTTTAGTGCACAAAATATAATTATTGATAATCAATGCAGCTCTTTAATTTTTAAACTGTTATTTTCAAGCTAAAGGCTAACAGAAACATAGAATTATTATTATTATCATCATTATTATTATTAGCATTCCAACCTTAATTTGTCTGCAACTGTACTTAGGGCAGAGGTAGCCAAAGGCTACAAAACTTAAAGTTTAAGGTTTGCATGATGAAATCACAATCTGGTGTAAAATTGGATCTCACTCTCTTTCTGCCCAATGTAAACATGGCCTTCGCATTCAGTAAAGAAATACAGGTTTATAGCCTGAAAAATAAAATCGCATGTCCACACTGAATGTTGCAATCGGTGTGCAAAGCACTGACCTTATGGGAGCCATTGAAGCCTCAGAGGGCGAACTATCACAGCCAGCCTCTGGTCAGGGGCACTGGCTGGTGACTGAGCTCCAGTCCCACATTATGACTTTTTAAACATAGGACTGCAGGTGCAGACATCATTAAAACACTCCTAGATCGTGAAGTCTTAAATTTCCACAAGGGAAATCATGTCACACAAAATGACAGGAGAACCTGTATCATGTTCCTAACATGGGCTACACACCAAGAAAAAAAAAAACATGCAAACACAAGGATGCCAGGTTCCCCTTGCAATGAATGCGGTCCATTGTGCAGTAACAGCGCAGGTAGAAACGACGGTGCGCAGGTGTGCAATGGAGAGAAACTGGATTGATGTGTAAAGACAGAGAACCAGATACTATTCCACTGTTGTAATTTCAGTACTGCTGCCAAGATCTGGCTCACTTGCTAATTTATTTTACGAGGATATTCTAGGTAAAATTTTCATTGATTCACTTTTTTCCTAAGAAGCCATCTGGGGCATCCACCTTCCACTACTAGTGACATTTCATTTTTGCAATGGCATTGGAAAAAAATGCACTTAGCTTTATTGTCAGCCATGTTTACTTGATGTGAATTTTAAGCCATATTCATGGCTTATTCTAAGAAGGTTTAGGTGATACTTGCTTATCGTTTTTATAAGAATATTTTCTTCTATGCAACTTACACTTATCAAAAAGTCAAACTTAAAACAGTGCAAGTCGTCATGAATATGGCTCTTAGTTTTCTCCAATAAAACTGTCGAAAGAGTACTCAGGACTTCAACATACATTTCACTTTCTAAGTAAAGGTCCCACAGTCATTCCCAAACCTCCTGCTTATGGTTGGATGCACTAATAGTTGCCTCATATAATTATTGGAATTATTAAGAACCCAAATAAAACACAAGCTTTCTTTTATTATTATTATTTTCTTATTGCAACAAGTACTCGGTTTCTTGCTGATGTAGTATTAAGCTCTGATAGCTTGAATTTTAAATTTGGTCATGTTAAGAATGATCACAAAAGTTTTCGTTTTGCATTATCTACAGAGATTTTCAACCAAAGTTACATTGTAACACACAAATGCTGTCTTGTCTTTAAGGCACAACACATCAGTATGAACATTCTGTTTGCCAAACTTAAAAAAAGAGACGATATCAGATTCCCATTTCCCCTCCCACTTCCCTCCCCAACAAATGAAAGAAAAATTGCATCCACTTTCAAAGTCAGCTGCTAATAAAGTCACAGTAAATTATTTTCATCAATAATTTACACAAATTACAGGTCTAGATAGGACTGTCCTTACACAGTCTAAGTGCATTCCAATTCAGATTTTCTGGGCTAGGTAGGCTAAAGTCAGATTCAAACCTCAGGGCCGAGAAGACCTCCCGTTTTGAGGAATGTTGTTTCATACCACCTTGTCGGACGGAGCATGCCTCGGTGCTTCGTCAGGGTAGGAGTTCTTTGCTAAAGCTGTTAATTCCAGTTAGGACTCATTCCGTATGTACCAGCAACCTCCACAGATTTTTTTTTTTGTTTAACCATTAAAGTGTTGTAAATATAAGACCATAGAGCTTCCTTTCTGTAGCACTAAAGTTTAATTCCATTCAGCAATCTGAATTCTTCATTCTGGAATTTTCATTCCAAATATGATTTCATCCTTTAAGACAATTTATATGTGTAAAGCCAGAGGCATTGAATCACACATAAAAATTCAGTGTACTTGAAATATTAAAAAAAAAAACAACGGATCTCCAGCTAGAGAACACAGTTACAAATATTCTAATTCCAGTGCTTGATGTAGAGCCAAGAGGTCTGAGTGACTTGATATCCTCCAAAAGGGCATGTTGTGCTGTGTGGTTAAGGGGGAGGGGTGGGAGAGAGAAGGGGAAGGAATGGAGAGAAATCATAACTATTGTCTCAATGAAGCAGCCATACATACAAGGATGTGTAGTCCACCCAAGTTCACGGGAGGGAGTTTAAGATAGGGATCATCATATTTGAAGGCTTGGTAGCATCAAAATGGCATTGTCACAATAATAGAGAAATAGATCTGAACTGGATTGCAACAATAAGAAAAGCAAATATGGGGATTTCTTAGGTAGCTTAATACTTATTCAGCAAGGACATCACCCACAGCAGCACCTGGGAAGGCAGTACGGCATCAGAATCTAGGCAGCCGATGGGAGGCGAGTTTTAATCATTGCATCACTCCTCAAGTTCCATCTCTCAGTTAAAAATAACATTTAAACACGACAAACTTCCTAAGCTCAAGGTCTTCTGACCTTCTGAGAGGAAAAGAGTGAATCCCTTTCTATGTAAAAGAATGACTTGCGGCTGGACTATTGAGTATAAGGTAGAGAATTATGTGGGGATGGCCAACTTTCTTACTTCTTTGGGGTGACTAATTGTCGGTGGAGCTGACGGACTGACTTCACTGACGGGACTGAGAGAAAGCACTCCAGGGACCACTCTCGCTGGGGGAGACACAGGCAAGAACACAACAGTGGGTCCTTGCGGGGCAAAGATCCTTAGACATCACAGTGGCTTGTGGCTCCACGAAAATCTACCAGTATCTGGTATATGTATGGTATTACAATTTCAGAGAAGGATGTGATCAGAAAAAAATGTATATGATTCCACTGTGGCTTATAATGAAAAAAAAGGAGCACGGCACTGGAGCAAGGAACAAAATCAAAGCATTATCCGTAGGTTTTGACTGATGACATCTTATAGAACATATATATATATGTGTATATATAGATACATAATACATATTTATGTATATAAGGAAACTACATTTGTCTAAAAATGGAGACTACATGTTATTACAAAAATTAAGCATTAAAGTACTGACCACGGTTGTTACATAACTCTTTGCCGTCTGACATGATGGCCACGAGTCCCATGTGGGTACTGAGTGCTTAAAATGTGGCTTGTCCAGTTCAAAATATAGATTGAATTTCAAAGGCTTAGGATGTAAAACAAAGAATGTAAATATCTCACTAATAATTTTTATAATTGTTAAGTGTTGAGATAATAACATTTTGGCTATATTGGGTTAAAGTATATTGCTAAAATTAATTCTGTCCAATTTTACTTTTCTTTTAAACATAGCTTCTAGAAAACTTAAAATTACAAATATGGTTTGTATTATATATTTCTATAGGGGAGTGTACTTATACATTACTTTTCCTAAACTTTGACATTTCTTCTTCAATTTACAAAACCCGCTTATATTTTTCGATCAAATTAAACATAGAAATTCACTCAGAAGTATTTTTTTTCATTCAGCTCAGATCTATTTGTAATAACAAAATAGTACTTAATATTTCTGCACATGCGATTACAGCTACATTCAAAGAAAGGCATGCATTATAGGTACTAGAGAAACCAGCCACCTGTGTTTGACAACAGAATGATAAACCTTCACCATCACCAAAACTGTACCTACATAAACAACCATTTGGAAATAGCATTCTGTCCGAGGTGCTCATGCTCTTGGAGTCATGTCTTTTCTCCCGAAGTTTCAGGTGCAAAGCAGAAGTTGTAACAACTGGTAACAAACCTAGTTTTTCACGCCACGGATGACGGCGGTGTACGTTTTAATTTTCTAAGACAAATACTGTTGCGGGTTTGGAAAGGTGAATTGTATTAGCCTTGACCCAAACATGTGTGAATTTCACATAGGCTAAACAAAAGGCACATGCAATAAAGTGCTCGCTGCAGTGGCTGCACTGACTTGTTTGCCGTGTGTTCTTATGGGGTCGGCAAAATGGAAACAGAAACAGCGTGGTTTCAGGACACAGACAGACTCCAGAAGATGTCTGCACTGAGTGCAGCTGGCAGGAGTTCAGTCGTCAGCAAGGAAAGCTGTGTTTCTTGAGGCAGCATCCGTAGGGCCCGTGTGCTGTCTGGGGTCACTGACATTGATTAAGACCGAGGTGCTTTGTGGGAAGCTGAGCCTGCCAGGCTCTCTCAAGGTCAGTGGCTCCCAACACCGTCACCAGACCTTCTCAAGTGGGCACTCTCCCCCTTCCTCCATTTTGCTTGATTTGAATTGACTATGCACACAAATCACTTCCTTTCCCTTTTTATGAAAGCTCTGAACTTATAGGGGAAACTGGTTATGTCATTATTTTTTTTAAACAGAAATCAGGTAAACACTTCAGCACATGTAAGTGTTTAGTGAAAGCTTTATTAGATGATGATTTGAAATCTCCTCAGGATGTGAAGGACAACATTCTTTCTATGTGAAACAATGTAAGTGGATATGTCATTGTTTCAAAATACTAATTCATCATTTTGCTCTGTTTTATAAATGATGTCACCTTCGTCCTGGTGAGATAATAGTTCTGCCATCATTCAAAAAAGGAAGCGGTAAATCTCTGCTGTGCTGACTGATAGTCCGGTGTCTGGGCCAATCCTGATTTCATTCCTCTTTTGATCTTGGACCAACTATTTAATAGTTTTTAACTGCCTTGATTTCTTCTTCAGAAATATGGGCCAGATGAAAAGGCTTATTGAAATACCTAGGGCCCATGAGATCTTCTGAATGTTCAAAGCCAGCTGCTTGGCTTCATCCATGTACCAATGGCTCACCAAAATAGACAACGCTCTTGTAGAAGATGCGAGGCATGTAGCCTCTGAGTCTCTACAACAGGTTGGCACAAAAGGGTCTGAATAGTACACCCCATTCCAATGACATGTATTAAATTTTCTCACATCAGTTTCTGCTCCGGCTATTAAATCTACCCTCAGCATTTGTCATCAGGGAGCATACTCCCTACTAGCCACTCACAAGGACCATATGGCATAGAGGACGGATGAGGAAAAGGGTAGGAATTGAATCCCAGGATTTTCTACAAAGCCCATTAAACTTCTTTGTATTGTGAAGTTCTGTATGCTTAAAAATGGTTATATTTTCCCCTTTTTTCTTACAGTCCATTATGTCAGTGTGTATTAAACATACACACACAAATAAATATAAATTTTCCCGCATTTCCTATTGAATTTCAGGCAAAAAAATGCTAGACTCCAAATGGTTTATTTGAATGTAAGTATTGACCTTCTCATGCTCTTACTGCTTTGCGTCTATACATTTAAATCATTTGTCAAGCTGCCATTGGACCAAACTATGGGAATGCAAACAAAAAAGCTTGCATCAGAAGCACCACACCGACATTGTTCGAGACAGGTTACCTTTTTTGCTGCCTGTTCTTCTTCTACACCATCCCCAATTACAACATACACTACTTTTCTGCCAAACCTTTGCATTATTCGTTCAAAGCAACTTTCTTTTCCTGGAAGATAAATGAGATAAAGTTCAGAGTGAAGTTACCTGGTTAGCGGCATGCTCCTCATCTCGGCCATCTCCAATCACAACATAAGTTATGTTAGTGCCAAATCTGGACACTATACGCTCAAAACAGCTTTCCTTGCCTGAAAAACAATGCACTGCTTATTCTTCCAGCCATTGCATTCATTAACCTAAAGATTCACATAAAGTGTTAAACTGATTTCTCTTGAACATCCATCACTTAGATGAGCTTGCAACCTCTGGGTTAATGAAATCAACAAATATGTTTGAATAATGTCAGTCTTTACTCGGGACAGATTGTTCGACAAATGTGTTCCATGCTTCAAAAAATCTGTAGGGTTAAGCATCTGACCCAGAGAAAATGTTAGTATGTCCCGCTCTACCAAAAGGATATCGGAACAACCTTACAAGCAACTGTAAGTTTTAACACTTACCTTTTCATACTATATATCAGTTTTATCCAGTTTATTTTAAATAGTATAGACAAGTGAGCTGAACATACTGTGAACTACCAAAGGTTCACCCATAAGGGAAGAGGGAGTACTAAGATGTGAATTTACCTTGACATATAACTTGCTCTTCAAGTGCTGGGACCTAGTCTGCTCAGACTGCGCGCACTAAGAGGGCTGTTGGAGCCATAGCCGTGGTGACTTTAGTGCCCTCTGATTGCACTGTGGGAATAACACCACGGGGTTTCTAGGAGCTCTTAATTTTTGTAACATGGACATGATTCTCTGAGCTCCCTTCCCAGAATGCGCATGTAGTCATGGCTACACTTTGCCATGTGTCTTAATCTGGGAGTTTCAAAAAAATAATGGCTTAAAGCAAAATGTAAAAATGACTTTTCAGATTAAACATTAGGAGTAACTTGCCAACAAGAAAAATATTGTCTTTCCTAGAAGAAATGTTTATCCTAGCATAAAATCACTGGATTTGTCGTAAAGCAACGTTCTGTGTGTTTTGCAAAAATGCACGCACTTATGTAAAAACGAAAGGGGTTGCCATCAGGGCTCTGAACTGGAGCGCTTCTGACAAGGCAGGACTGGCTTCCCCAGAGCTTTGCCCTCGCTAACTGCGCTCCTGAAACTCCTGCAGCCAGGGGCTCCTCTTGCCCGAGTCAGTGTCAAAACTCACAAGGCCCCGGGCAGGTTATTTTTGGGAGGGGATTTAGGATTTTGAACTTCTCTTGTGAAGATGCCAGAGCCTAAATTTGTTGACCTTCAGGCCAAGTTACGCAACCCATCTATTTCCCTAGGTGTTTCCTTGACAGATAGGGAATATTTGAGCTGTTTTCTTGTAACTCTTTCAGGGTGGCAGACATGGGTGAAGTGCTGTTTTTGCAAGTTTACTAGAAGTCTTAGTGTGTGAAAGGCACTTAAAACTAAAAGATGGCTCCACAGGTAGATACTCCCCCCAAAAGCAAGGCTGTCATCCTTTAATCGCTACCAAGCATTTTTGGAAAGGTGGATTTCTAGTTATTCCTGTGTTATGATTGTTCCAATTGTGTTTTCTAATTCATGAAATTAACTTTTTTTCCCTAGAAATTAAGGACATTACTTCGATCCTTCTGACACTCCCTTGCCAAAAGAGGATTTTTATGTTAGACTCAGATTACACATGCAAGGATATTATATACCGTGTTAAGGAAAACATTAAATACCATGGCTAGAAATCCCACATATTATTCAGATAGCATGTGATGCGATGATGGATACATAACGAGGCAGAACCATCCAGATGCTGAGGTCAGGCACCAGTTTCACAAAATTTGCACGTGTATAATGAGTTGCAGGGGACTTTGTTACTGAGTGCTATCCGAATTTGCTTGATATTCTAACAGCAAAATCGATGAAACAGGGAATCATTCAGAGACACACATCAGGAAAATCCCCCAAACACAGAAGTGAACACATTTCATAGAGATTTAGAAGCAGTTGTCTTACCTATTTTAGTTGCACTGTAAATATTCTCAATGGGGAAAGCACCTCCTAAACTATAGAGCAGGACCTTCGCGAGTGCTGGGATCAGCTGGGTTGTCGTTACCAAGACATTTACGCAGTTACTCCTGCGACAGGGGGGAAATATGCATGTTTGTTTTCTAGCACTGAATAGAGTCCATTAGTACAGAGTTTAAACTATCGCTGTGGTCTCTTGATTCCATAATAAATAGCGCCTGATAACCTAACCTTCTATCATTCAGGGAGT
>VMDR010015690.1:0-22007 GCA_007922815.1 Macrotus californicus | reverse complement strand
AGCTGTTATTTAGTTGACATTACATTCTACAATGGATGGTGTCTCATCATTGAGGAAACGCAGTGCTAGGAACTTACATATACATGGTGCTTAGTTGATTTTTTAAAGGTCCTCCTACTCTAAGTAAGTGGATCTAAATACTTCCAAGTAAATTTTTTATGACCTTCATACGTGATAGTTATTATCTCTAAAATTGATTAATAGAATACACAATGGTTAAAAACTATTTTGATTTTTGTAACATTTAAAAATAAACTTGCCTTATGTTAATCACGGTGGTGTGTACTACTGCATGTTTGAGAAAAATCCGTGTGAGAGAGATATCTTCCGTCTGCAGGTGTTGATTGGTCCACGTAGGGATTTCTGTCTGCACACTCACTCCTTTGCCCCGAATGGAGGCAGCACTGTCCTAGGTGACTGTGTTAGTCAGCTCGGGCTCCATAACAAAGTACGGTGGGCTCAGTGGCTTAAACAACAGGAATTTATTTTCTCACACTCCTGGAGTTTGGAAGTCTGCGATTGGGGTGCCAGTATGTTGGGTTCTGGTGGGAACCCTCTTTCTGGCTTGCAGATGGCCACCTTCTTGCTATGTCCTCACAGAGAGCAAGCCAACTCTCTGGTATCTCATCTTTTCATAAGTTTTTGTAAAGATTTTAGTTATTTACTTTTAGAGGGGAATGGATGGAGAGAGGGAGAGAAACATGAATGGGTGAGAGATGTATTGATCTGTTGCCTCTCACATTCCCCAGCTGGGGACCTGGCCTGTAAGCCAGGCATGTGCCCGGACGGGGAATCGAACAGGCGACCTTTCTGGTTTGCAGGCTGGTGTTCAGTCCACTGAGCCACACCAGCCAGGGCTGGTGTCTCATATTATAAAGATACTAATCTCATCTCGAGGACCCCACTCTCGTGACTGCATCTATCCCTAAATACCTTTTCAAAGGAGCCCCTTTCAAATACTATCATCACATTGAGGTTAGGGCTCTACCCTGTTGATTTGGAGGGAAACAGCATAGCAATGACAGTGTGTGCTTGGAGTGCACTCTGGCCACCGTGGGGTGGCTGACTTCTCTGAACGAGTCGGATTTTCACCCGTGGCTCTGACAGTCATTTTGCGGGGATGGTGTCCTGTCCTGGCTCCGCAGAGCTGAGAGCTAATCTTTCTTTGAAGTACAGAGATGTTTGCACTGACTTTCCCATCTCCTCTTGCCGTTGATGGAATTAGTATTCCTTTTTCCACCGAGATTTATATGATCTTACTAGGTGGATTCCGTGTTATGATTCCTTTGTTTTGTGCTTCACTATATGGATTTTATTTTCTTTCACAGTATGCTTCTCTCTAGTGATTTGAATGGCTTATGTTTGAGTTGTATTTTACTGGTTGTTACTCGTAATTTAATTTTCAACATCAAAATTATAGCACCTTATTTTTTCTTTATACTATATAACAAGAAATTCAATGTCTTTATTCCTTCTCCATCTTTTACCCAGATTAATTTAATCTGGGGTTTTCGGCCTGGATTATGTATATATCTTTGTAAACGGGATTTGCTCTTTGCCTTGTATTGCAGGCCTATTTACAATAATTGTGCAGGGTCACTGCCAACCTGTTTATATCGTGATGTCCTCAGTCTTGAGTTCTTTGTTCTGCTTTATCTCCAACTGCTGTAGTATCTTTGGAAGAGTTTTTTTGGGGTGTGTAGGTTGGACATGGTCAGAGCTTTTTATCATTTAAGGAAGTCTTTGTGGCTTTTATACACCATAACTCTTGCTTTGCGGTTTCTCCCCCTCAAAACTCTGTTTCATTGTGTTCTGATATTAAGTGTTGGAAGTGTGTGCACACATGCACACGTTTGTTTTAGGTGGTTCATGCTGACTGACTTTGAAGTCAGATCTGACATTAGTTTGGGGATTTTATTCTTTGATAATTGTATCGGTTAGAGCCCGGTTTCTCAACTTTGACACTTGACCTTTGGGGCTAGATAATTTTTTCTGGGGAGGAGGGATTACTGTCCTGTACATTTAGGATGTTTAGCTGCCTCCCTAGCCTTTACCCAGATGCTAATAGCAGCCCCTCCCACTTCCGCAGTTGTGATAAGCAAAAAAAAAAAAAAAAAAAAGTCTCCAGAAATTGCTGAGTGTCCCTGGGTGGAGGTGGGGCAAAACTCACCCCAGTTGGAAAGCAGAGGTGACGTGTTTTCCGTCTGTGTAATAGAGCAGTGTCTAGTTCAGATAGGCTGGCATGGTGAAGGTGCTTGTGGACTCAGGGGCCAAAAAGGCCAGAGGCAGGTAGTTCCAGGAGCACTTTGGGCCATGCCACATGCTCTGTGGTCCTTTCAGTTCTGCCTGTCTCATATTCGCTCTTAAGTTGGCGTCCCTTGCTGGTTGTTAGACAGTGGCCAGTAATCAGAGCTTTGTGCTTTCTGGTTCACATCCAGTGGAAGAAAATGTCTTTTTCCTCAACCATCAAAAGAAAGCCATAGCTTTGCTCTAATTGGGTGCCCCCCCACGCCCTTAATGAACCAATCACTATGAAAAGATGAAATAATAACCCAGCACAACTTAAGCCAGTCCGTCCCGTCCCACAGCATGACAGCTATGTAACAGGAGGGGGAAAGGGTGATGGGAGGTAGCAGAAAGTCCTTTACGAGGGGGCATCCCCCCAAGGGGAATTTACTTACAGAAAATTGAGAATTTATTCTTACATGTTCAAACTTCACTCACCTGCAGAGTACTCTCCATTTGATGCAGTACACCTATCGAGATGCAAACACTTACGTCTTTCCGCTGCTCAAAACAGTTTTTGAATTCATCAATTTTGATGCCTTTTAGTGCTTCTGCAGTTTTTCTGTTTCATCTCTTTCACATCAGCAAAATGTTTCCCTTTGAGGACCTTTTCATCCAGGGAGACAAAAAAATGTCTCTGAGGTGAGATTCAGTGAGTGGGGAGGGTGGAGCAAGGGGGTTATGCCTTTTTTTGGTCAAAAACTGCTAAATACTCAGCGTGGTGTGGGCAGGTGCACCTGTAACTCCCCCATCATGAAATGGGCAAACACATTGAAAGAGTCTTCAGAAAAATTCACTGAAGTCAAATGCAGCCTCTCACAACACCACCAGCTGGTACACTGATGCAGATGGGTTCCTAGAACACTCACCTAGTGGACAAAGCCTGTACTACAAGGCCCCCACCTCCTGAAGATAATTCCATTTTGGAGGGGGGGGGTCCCCCCTAGTACAGTTACTCCTTCTATTCCAGTCCCTAGGTAAGGTTGTTATTCATTCATTACATCTTTTGTCTTCACATGGATCGGTTTCTGTCATTTTTTCCCATGTATTTTGAGAACAGTTCATAAGTTTTTCTTAGAAGCCATCACTTTAAGTAATTCTCCTCTCATTGCTTCCAGTACAGTCTTGAATTCTGCTATCACATCTTTGCTGTTTTGAAAGCTCTGGGTGGTGGAGATCTGCCTCTGCTTTTACATCCATTGCCCACTGTTTCTCTCGCTCTGTTTTGTATTACAGAGAACTATTTTTTGTAGGTTTTCTTATCAACTGCCTGCCTGCTAGGTTTAGCCAATGGAAGGAAATCGGAGGCAGCAAGGACCAAAAAGGCATTTCTCCCCCTGCCTTCTACAGAGGTGCCATCTCCAGGAGTGACGGCATAGTCTCCCTGGCTCTGGCCCGTTTGTGTCACAGCTGTGCTAGGTGACCTTGCTTCCTGGGGTCTGGTACTACTGCTTCCTCCCAGTGACTTTGGGGGAGGGGTGGCACACTGGGAGAGGCCTGGTAGTTATGTTAATGATGTTAATTGCTGGACCACATCAGTGTTTCCAGTTTGGCTTCACAGCTTTTAAAAATTGTCGTTGTAATAAATTTCCTGTATTTAATTCCCTCAGATTGGAATATCTGGAATGGCTTTAATTTTCATGTTATGTATTTCTTTCTCATTTACAGTTGTATTCTCTATATTCATCTTAGACTTTTACCTTTTCTTGCAGATCTAACTTTTTATTCCATAGAATTCATGTTCTTCTGAGGTTTGAGATAATAAATCAGATGCCTTAAAAAATTTTGTTTCCTAAATAAGCATATTTTCAAAAGTAATTTTTTCTGCTACCGCTTGACTTAATCTGCGTCTCTTTTCTTTTTCATTGGGCAATGTTCATTAATTTTTCTTTATTACCCTTTAAATGAAAAGGTTTAATGATGGCTGATATTTGCTAATAGGCTGCATGAGTATTTGTAGGATCCCCTGCTGTCAGCCTGGGTCCTGTTAGAATCTTTCTCTCCAGTTTTAAGCTGACAGGCGAGTTGTTGCCACAGCCCCTAGCCAAATACCTGGTTTCCAGAGATTACCCAGCAGTGCTAATCTGGCTGCTTTGGGAGTGAACAGGGATCCTTGAAATTTCTACTTTCTGGTTTGGGCTCCTGTAGTTTCCTGAGTTACATGGGGGTTTAGAAGTGTATGAAATGTGATGACTAACTCATATATCGAAATTGCACATCTGAGCCTATCAAAATAATACTATGATCCTCGTATAAGTTTCTGCAGTGTACCCTACTGCTGTCATTTCTTAATACAATATGCTTAAATAAAACCAAATCGTAGTTCATTTAATAAGTGTAAAGTATTACCACAGAGCTTTTCAAGTTCCTGTGATTATGTTACTTAATAAGGGCCACCACTTTAAAGAATTCCTGCTTCTCTTAGTATAAGACCTTAGAAAACTTGAGTTCTTGTAAAACATGTGAATGTAAGGAACAGCAGGGACACTGTGTGAGGAGTTGCACTTTGCACGTGGCTTGGTCTGGACAGAAGAGTAGCCATGTTTGAGCTGTGACCCTTGAGCTGTGACAGCGGGCACACTTGGCACGTGCCATTCTTACTTCCTTGGTGGTGTCTATGCCCTGCAGGGCTGCTGTGGCCTGGGGGCGTCTAGACCTCAAAGCAGTCTGTCATTTGTCCTTGCCCTAACTGTGTAACTTCCGGAATGTTTACTGCTCTTGTGCCTCTTCTGGTCTTTGCCTGTTCCTGCCATGTAGGAGACATTTCCTTATTCTTTCTAGCATCAGTTTGATTGTCTTAAAATTATGTTTTCAGGAAAAATTCAGATGTTGGGCTCCTTCATGTTTACCTTAGGATTTCTGGTCACAGAAAAGGTGGTAAATCATTTGATTCAACAAGAGGTGAGTTGCAAAAGCAAAACAGAAAACTGTTACCTGGGAGAAGGCTGTGCACTGTCCCTGTTTCTTTCTTCCCCGTGAATGCCTTTCTTCAACTCTGACCAGGCTTTGAAGACTTTGAACAGCATTTTGCGTGCTGTACCTTGGGAAGAGAGGAAACAACTCCCCTCGTCAGAAGGAGTGTGTCAGCTTATGTAAGTGACCTTGTACTTGACTGTGTGATGATGTAAAGGCAAAATCTCTGACTGCACTGCCTCAGAGTCTGTTGTCCTTAGGCCCGATGGCCCGTTCCTTCCTTCAGGAAGTGCCCTTCTTACTTCCTTATGCTAAACGGTGAAGAAGCACTGAGGAAAAAAGCCAGACTTGGCTAAGCTCTTCTTTTTTAGCACTATGACTTTTTGACTTTTTTTTCATCAAGGTTGTGAGGTAAAAAGCTCTCTTGGGCTATAGGTTATGTTTTCACTGTCAAGGTGAACTAAATTAGTTATTCTTGGGGGAATGTTGGGTACAGATCCCGCTGGTAAACTGTCTGGCTTCAGATCCTGGTTTTGCCATTTATCGCATTGCATTACCTAGAGCACAGACTTCACCTCACTGTGTCTCAGTTTGCTTGCCTGTGAGAAGAAGCCAACATTAAATACATCTGATTGGTGGGTATGAACCAGTTAAATCAGGCAGTCCATTGAAAATGGTTCATACATTACCTGGCAGACAGCAAATATCCAGAGGTTACCAACTATTAGCTGTACCAGTAGCACATGGAGTTTGTATTACTTTTCAAGTGATAGATTTTTTTAAAATCCTCACCTAAGGACTTTTTTTTAAATTGCTTTTAGAGATAGAGGAAGGTGGGGAGAGAGTGAGAAAGAGAGAGAAAAACATCAGTGTGAGAGACAGACATCGATTGGTTGCCTCACGTAGGCTCCCCAACCTGGGGACCAAACCCACAACCTGGGTACGTGGGCCAGTTGGGAATCGAACCTCCAACCCACTGAACCACTCCAGCCAGGGCTCAAGTGATTGCTTTTTTTCTGTGTTTTGGTGCCCCAGTCACAATAAGGTAGTTTTGGGACATCGAAATTTGGAGGTAGAGTTGTTATGTGTGAAGATGGGAAGAAGAAAACAAGCACCCTGTTTTATGTTTGAACCTAAACCCATGACTGTGTGCTAACCACTAACACTGACGACACTGTTGTAGCGCACAGTCACTCACAGGACACGCAGCCGTGACTGTGTGAGGACAGGTGACCAGGTTTACCCTAGTGTAGCCTGGGAGGTGACTGGCAAACACGGGGCTCGTTGCTGTCATATTTTTCCATTTAAAGAGTCTGTGCAGGATTCACCTTTTTGCACTGAAGTTTTCCTAAAAAGTATTTATTGAATACATCAGCGAAATCGTGATTCTTAGTAGTGTATTTAGGCTTGGAGAGTAGCTGACTGGAATTTTCTCCTAAGTTTTCAGTCTAATCCTATGGTCCTACCTTATTGCTTGTGTGTTCTAACAAGTCTGGAATATTCTAGACTTCAACTAAAATGTGAAAGTATAAAATTAAGCAGAACTCTCAGTGCTGCTGTTTTAAGGCTTCTATTAAGCAATAATGAATCAATCATTTATTGTGAAAAATGGAACTACTACAAGATTTCTTAACAGATGTGTTCTTTAAAATGAGAGTTATTTCAAACATTAAAAAAGATCTATATCACATTTGTTAGCCTTTTATTAAAATTGTTAAATAAATACAGATGCTCCTTGACTTGTAACGGGGTTACATCCCATTACAGCCATGGTAATTGAGTGCATTTTAAGTCGAAAATGCATTGAATATATCTAACATGCTGGACATCACAGCTTAGCCTAGCCTACCTTAAACATGCTTAGCTCACTTATGTTAAACTTGGGCAAAACCGTCTGACACAAAGCCTATTTTCTAATAAAGTGTTGAATATCTCATGTGATTTATTACGTGCATCATTTTCCATCATCGTGAAGTTGAAAAATCGTAAGTCCAACAACTGTTAAGTTGGAGACAGTCTGCACACAAAATGGGAGTCTGAGATTGTTACAATGAAGTAACGACTTAGTTTTCAAAATAAGTTCAAAAGGCTCGCTGGAAAGACTCCGCATCTATTGTTGGCATTGCTTCCTGATGTTAAAACTATGGAAAAGGAGGCATACATCCTTACCAGGCTGGTGAGGTGATTACAAAATTCTAGACTCTTAACTTCGGCTGAATCCTCAAAGACGATCAAATTGAATTCACGTTACAGCGGGAGGGGTGGAACTGCAGCTTTTTTTGAACAAAATAAAACATTTAAGTCATTAACATACAAACGAGAAAATTTTTCCATTAAAATCTATTTTTGACATTGAAAAAATGCTGATGCTGAATTTGAAATAAATAATTTTAAAAATATACATGTTGGTTTAAAATTTTAATGCCAATCTAGTGAAGTTTGCCTATATAGGTTGATTTTAGTAACATGCACTTTATCTAAATGTTTTTCAGGAAAGATCTCTCAAGGACAATTTTGACTGTGGGTGGTAAGAAATGTTTAGAATTTTAAGTATAATAATATTAAATATTGGACAATTAGGGTTTTATGAGCATTTTGGAACTATGGGGAATAAATTATGGCCAAATTGGAAAGAGGAATTAAGATTTTGTTTTTGATTCATTACGAGAAATTTCACCATGCTGAAAACCATAGAAAATAATTAATGAATACTGGTTTACTCAACAACAAGCTTAGTCAAATTTTATCATTTTGCTACATTTGGTTAGTTTTTAAAACTAAATCTGTGCCCATGACCCTGAGCTCAGTCCCCTCCACACTGGTAGGGGTAGTCTTTGACTTGGATTTGGTTTTCATTCCTATTATTCTACGTTTTCACTGTGTATTCAAAAGCAGCATACATGATTGTTTCGCAGATTTTAAAAGCATTTTATACATTTCATCCTGTTGTACATATCCAGCTATGACTTTCTGCTTATCCTTAAAATTGAGATTTAAACATGTTCATATGTGTAGTGTTTGTGTTTCTGCTGTGAAATACCACAATTGATGTCGAGACTTAATCTTTGCAGTAGAAGTATTTTTTTTTTCCATTGGAATTGTTTTTGCAGAAGTATTTTTGAAAGGCTCTTTGATGAGCTGCTGCTGATGAATGTTTTAACACATTGTGTACCGCTCATCAGTTTTCTCGTTTTTCATGCGCCATCTGTTATGGACCTTAGATGTTAACACACTGTCTTGTCCACATCAAATGAAGCGATCTCATTGGTGGAAACCGTGCAGGTCAATCTATGAAAAACTGTATAATTGCACGAACCCATAAAGCATTGCAGTTACATTGTATTTTGATCATTCGAATAGTCTTCGTCTTCAAGTTCCTGGCACTTTTAGAAATGCCACCTCTCAGAAAAAGGAAGGAAACCAACAAAACTGATACACTTCCGGAAGTATTTAACGATAATTTATCAGATACTCAAAGTGAGATAGAAGATGCAGATGACTGTTTTGACGATTCCGGAGACGATCTGTAGTTATGATTTAAATAACGTGCAGTTTGCCCAAAAATGTGCGGTCCCTGGCATATGTCTTAGAGATTTCTATGCGGTACGCAATGTGTTAATATATATATAATATAAAATGCAGTGGTATCATTTATTTATTATATGCTGACGTACTGTTTCGATATTCTCCTAATGTTTCTTAAATGTTGAATTTAAATAACTATAATTACTCTGAGATACATCTTGCTGCTAATAAGACACAATGCTAGTCTTTGAAAGTGGGATTTCTTTGAGCGGGTGCTAATCTCTGGAACTTCTTTCTTCCTTTGCTTTGTGCCCAGAATTATCTGTATTTTTAATCTCTAGATTATGGTCAGCAGGTTGCTCTTTCCGAAGCATTGTGCAGACTGACACCTAAAACATCAAGAGATGACCTTGTCCATCAGTGGTTTGAAGATGACGTTATTGCTGAAGCTTTCAAAAAAATTAAGGATCGGCAATTTGAGACGGTGCAGTTCTTTGTCTTCAAAATTCCCTTTAGTCTATACTTACTATAAGCATCCTCTCAGTGATTTTCTGTGCTTAGGGGAGGGTTTTTTACTTAAATATGATTAAGTTACCATTCTTAAAACTTCTGTTTCCCACCTACATGAAGCAATTTGAGGACAGCACAAGTAAAATATTTGTGGGTCAAATATGTGAATACAGATAGGACTTCTTTGTAGGTACCTTAGAAGTCACTATATGTGAATTTGATGGGTCCAGGCAGAGAAAACGTTGTGGGGTGGCCAGGGAGGGGGGGGATTGCTCGATCAACCTCATGGGGGGGCCGAGTTGGAGGAGAAAAAGTGAATTTCAGCCTTGCAGAGAGCAGCCGGTGTGATAGTGTGAGGCTTAAATTGGCACCCTGTACTTTAGTGGCGGACGAGTAACACGGGGTGTCTGTGCTGGCAGCCACTCTACCTCTACACTTTGGAGGGACAGTGATTTTCAGTGTCTTTCATCAACCTGGGTTCACTGTGGTTGTCTCCTCAGGTAGCACACAGATAGCTTCTGGCTTTGTTTCATACTCACCTTCATCTTAAGTCGCTAAAATGTTTTCCCTTTGTAAAAGTTCTGAAAATTATGGTTGGACACTTAGGAAAAGGCAATGAAAAAAGGCTCTTAGGTTTAAACAGTGGTTAAACTATTATCCAAACCTTTAAATATCATTAAATATATTACAGTTGACTTTGAGCCTATTGCCAGATCTGCAAGAGTTAGGACTCAGTTTGTTCTAAATGGAAAGACCATGAGCCCTGGAGTCCCAGCTCCCTGATTTATATGTATTTTGATGATTGCATTTTGGCAAGTTGACTTACAAAGCCCGAGTGTCCTCATCTATAAAATGGAAGTGAAACTGACCTCAACATATGGAGAATTAAATGAGAGAAAATGGAAGTGCCAGGCATGTTTCTTTTCTCCTCTGTGTCATTCCCTCATCTGTGTGGAAATTTGAAGAAAATAGGACAAAAGTAATTATCTTGTTTTTCAAATCATACTCCCCCCACCCCAAGCTATCAGCTTCTTAATTGAACTGCTTTCATCTAAAGGCTCACATCCCTGGTGTCTGTTTAGTGCTCAATGTAGAGACAGAGTGTAGGACTCAGTACTATCAACAGTCAGTCCTTTTTGGCAAAAGCCTGGATCAGAGTCTCCTTGGCTTTTGAATTCTTGAGGCAACAAATTTACCTTCCTAATAGCTATACGATAGGAGAACTCTAAAAATACTCTTTATTGTTAGAACATACACTGGGAGAGAAGAACCCAGGAAGTAGCATGATAGAGTCTTCTGGATAAGGAAAATGGCAGGTGGTGTGTAAGTTTTATGGGCTTGTGGTTGGCTTGTGCTGGGTAGATGTTAGGGAGATGGATGCCCAGTGGGTTGGTCAAATACTGTAATCTGCCTCATCAGTAAGATGCAGTTTCTGTTGCTGTGTTTCTAACCAAGGGATGCAGAATTGTGCATGGAACTTCCAGAGGTCTGCACACTCCTCAGCTGAAAATCCCCTGGCTCAGGGATTCCTTCTAGAATGTATGTCTGGGGCCCCCTCTTTGGACATCAAGTGTTGCTTTAGTTCACATGTAATAATGAATCTCTGTGATGCCTTGTGATGTTACTAGATACTGGAAATTTAGAGCAAACACTGGCCTCTAACATGCTGGTGAGGGTAGTACTATTTAACTAAGACATCTTGGTGTTTTATTTAAAAGTTTGCATTGTTTACTTTGAAGGACAGTAGACTGTTTCTTAATGACCTGAACAACAGACTCGGTGACCAAAGAAGGTAAGATGTTTTTCTGAGTCTTATTTTATTGACTAGTTATATTCTGAAAATGTTTAATATAAAAAAAAATCTAGGGTCTATTTTATAATATTTTGGGACAGAATAAACTGCATACTACTGAGTTATTCATTGCATAGAAACTTTAAAAGATCATAGGCACATTCTGCCTATTGACTCATTTGTGTGTTTAAAAATAATCTCTATCAGCCCTGGCTGGTGTGGCTCAGTGGATGTGAGCACCGGCCTGGGAACTGAAAGTTTCACTGGTTCAATTCCCTGCCAGGGTACATGCCTGGGTTGTGGGCCAGTTTCCCGTTGGAGGCAAGCAAGAGACAAGCAATCGATGTTTCTGTCATGCATAGATGTTTCTCTCCCTTTCTTTCTCCCTCTCTTCTCCTCTCTCTGAAAATAAATATAGATTAAAAAATAATTTCTGTTAGTCTCTTAGCATATTTATGATTTGGAATATTTTTAACATCACATCCTCTGGGAAGATTTTACGAAGAGTGATTTCCTGCAGCCTTGAGGTCACAAGGGGAAGGCGCATTATGGACAGGAAAGTCCTTGATGGGAAGATATTTGCTAAATTCACTCCTTTCATTGGTAATTTTGCCAAGCGCCTGGGCTGAGGTATGGCACCAATAACCTGGCTTGTAGATGGCCAGACGGATACTTGAAGTCTGGGATAGAAGATCCCCATTTGCAGAGTTGAAGTCCCCTTCCACATCTTGTGCGAGGAGACCTGATGGCCTACGCTCCTCATAAGTGCTTGTTGGTAGAACATCTGCAGGCTGTGCTTGAGTTCCATCCATATTTTTACTTTTTCATTGTGAATTGTTTTACAGGGTCTATTCATTTCCATGTATCGCTGCTTTTGCTGATGGACATGAGGTATGTTCGTATTTCTTGGGAGTGGTGAGGCTGGCGTGTGATGAAACCCAGAGTTAGGTTTACTCAGTAAGTGGCCATGCTGCTCTTGCCACCCAGAAGGGCGCTTCCGGTTGAGGCCTCAACTCTGAAGCTTATTGTCCCTTTCCTTTGCCTTCTCGTACTGTAACTGGGGTGCATTGCCCGTGAGTTTAAGGGTCCTACTGTTACCACTAGATAAAGACATTTTAGGGTTTATGTGTTCATGTGGTTGATTATAGGAACCCAGCCTTATTTTACTCTGTTAGTGGGTAACATTATTCACGTCTGGGTAAAAGGGAAAAAGGCAATTATTTTGCTTCTTTCCACACAGTCGATGCTTCTTACTCCAGCCTCAGCAATTGGGGCCACTTTCCTTTTCCTAGGTGATTCTACTTTGTACTTTATAGTCCAGAGTTGAGCAGCCTCTTTTTACTCCTTTCTTTGGTTTCTAGAGGAACAAGGTCCTCCATGTATAGGGGCCCCAGTCTGCAGCATCTCAGTTTTGGCGTAATATCTTGAAAGATGTCTGACCTTTCACCTTGTTGGAGGTTTTCTGAACCATGTCTGCAGTTTCCTAATGAATGATTTCTTTGTTTTGGGTTCAGAACCTGTTCTTGGCCTCTGTGAACTGTGTCCGCAACCCATGACTACTCTATGAACTTCTCTCTAGAACGGATTTTGATGGCTTGATTCCTGCATCTACCTTCTATTTTTCCTTCTAATTGTCTGAGGAGTACAGTCTCTGCTTCTTCTTCTTTCTTGGACTTCTGAATTTCCATCAGCTACAATCGGGGCCTGTCCATTGGATGCCAGTAACATACATTCTGGGTTAAAACCTTTATTCAACTCTATAACTATAGAAAAGTAGGCATGTATTATGGAAAGGTGACCAAGAAACACTATTTATTGGAAAAACAGGAAGTACAACAGTACGTCTAGTGTTTGCTTCATTGTTACGGAGTAAAAACTCTGTATTTCCTGATACGTGTCTACAACACATCTGGGAGAAAACAAAGGTATTGTTAATGGTGCCTGTGGGAAGGTACCTGTGGGCAGCAGGGAGGCAGAGAAGGAGAGGCTTGCTGTTTCTATAAACACCATACTATTTGACTCTTTCTTTTTACTATAAGCATATTTATTTTGTAATAATTACAATGAAGGTAACTTGAAATCTTAAAATCTTAGCTCTGTTCTAATAGACAGGAAGTTAGAAGATCAATCACCACTTCTATTTGATCACAGTACTTCCTTTGCTGGAAGTTTCCATCTGTATGCAATGTGGATTGTTACTGTGTAAACGTAGAGCTGTGGTCTCTGTGATTTCACTAGGAACAATGTTTGTGTGGATAGAGCCATCGGACATATTTACACATCTTATTAAATAGCTAAAGATAGTAGGTGTTTTTCAGAAATAGGTTAGTTGTATAAAATTGAGATCTTCCTTCTGTTTTGTTGAAATGAGTAAGACAATAAAAACACCCTATAATATTAGGGTAGTGTTTTAGGACAAACAGAAGTTCTGTTTTTAATGGAAAAGTTTTTGTCTGAACCTTTGACATAATATTTATGTGTGCAAATAATGCTGAAATTTTATCTTGCAGATGAGAAAACCAGCAGATGAAAAACTAGAGAAATTCTGGATTGATTTCAACCTAGGAAGTCAGAGTGTAACTTTTTACATACATAGTACTGAGGTAATCACATTTGATTTCTGTTTAAATGTACGCACTTCGAGATTGTTCATATGCAAGTATGTGTTATGTGCTCATGAATTTCACTTATTTTTCTTCCAAGAGTGCTTTGTGGGACACAGTAATACTTTTGAAGGAAGAAGTGATTAATTTCAGCATAACAGGTAAGATGATAAACTATCCAACATTTAGTTCGGAATATTATTTCTGTTCATAGTTGCAGTGTGTGTTTAGTTACACACAGAGCAGACTTTGTGCCTCAATGAGGAAGCACGGGGAAAGGAGCAGTGGGCTGAGGACCAGGGGCAGGGGCACAGGGCTGCTGACTCCTTCACCTTGTGACTTTGGGGTTCCACTACCTGCCTAGTTTTCTCTACTTGCCTGGTTTTCTCATTGTGAAAATAGTTTAGTTTTTCAAAATATTAAAAATAAAACTACTATGTGATCTAGCAGTTTCACTTCTGGGTATAAATCTGGAAGAATTGAAAGCAGGACTTGAAGAGATATGAGTATTTATAGACCCAAGTTCATTGTAGCATTATTCACAATACCTAACGTGTGGAAGCAACCTAAGAGCCCATCGGTGGATGTAGATGAGCAAAATGGGCCTATACATGCAATAGAATATTATTTCAGCTTTAAAAAGGAAAGAAGTTCTGACACATGCGACAACACGCGTGAACCTTGGGGACATTATGCTCAGTGAACTCAGCCAGTCACAAAATCACAAATACTGTATGATTCCACTCATACAAGGTATGTAAAGAACTCGAATTGACAGAGACAAGAGAATGGTGGTTACTAGGGTTGGTTAGTGGGTACCGTTTCAGATTTATAAAATGAAAATGCCCTGGAGAGCAGTTGTATAACAATATGTACTTAACACTACTGAACTATGCACCTAAGAATGCTTAACATGGCAAATACTATTTTTTGTACCACAATTAAAAAAATAGATGTAGTGCCTGTCCTTCCCTTCCCTTCCTGCAGACTTACAGTAATAATGAGTGTATGTGGTTATGTGCCACCTCTGTCTAATTGTCATCCCCCTGCTGCCCCCCTCTTTTAAACCTCCATCACTCACCTCTTCTCAGATTGGTAGGTAGGTTTGAGGGACATGAAATCAGGAGTGACCCTCTTCTGGGTGGGTACTAGTAACCTGTTAGTCCAGTTCCGCATTTCAGCTATACTCATACTTGAGTATCTATCAGGATTCCTAAACTGGGTCTTTAAAAAATAAAAGTAATTTAGTCTATTTTAACATTTTAAGAGTAACTGGTTCACTAAAGATTGAAAACTAAATATTATGTGATAATATGGATATTATACTTCTTTCTACAGAGAATTTAGACCAGCTTGCATATTTATACCAAAATAATAAAAATGGAAAATTGATACCACAGACAGGAATAAAAATATCTGTCATGAAGGCTAGTCTAAAGTAGCCACCATGAAGATTCAGATTTGGTGCTCAGCTTCCTGGAAACAGGGTGAAAAGTGAAACCGAATCTGTAACACAATTCTTTCTCATCATACCAGCCCTGGGGAGAACAAATTCTTCTTAACCTTGAACCCACAACTGAAGGCTCTCCCATGGACCACTTAGGATGACGTGATTCTTTCTCAGCCCTGAGTTTCCCTGAAATTCTTATGTACATAAGCTAAATTCATCGTTCTGTTAAATGATAATTTTTGAAAAGATATAATCATGATCCTCATACAAATTTATTAAATGAATGTGAGTTGCAGATTTTATTTAATTTGCTAATTAATGAGGAAGTCAGTAAGATGTAATAAACTGTTCAAAGGAGAATTCAAAGCCGCACATGTATAAGCAATGCTGAAATTAGTTTACAAGTAGATTTAAGACTAGGCAATTGCATTCTACAGACACAATTAATTTTAATTTCTAAGGACAAGATCATTTTCATTATTACCAGTTTTCTATAACTCACAGATTTGTAAAATAGCTCAAAGATCATGAGAAGTACAGATAACCCAGAAGGGACTGTAGACAAGCACCCAGGAACTTTCTGGCCCATTTCAAATGTTTGCTTCCTGTATTCTTTTCAATGTGTGTGAGAATTTGCTTTAATATGCAGGCATTTTTAGTTTTTCCTGTCGGATATTACTGGAGAAAGAGGGAAACGTGGGGACTGTGATATATGAAGTGGTAAAGCAGGTGGCAGAAGAGGAGGAGAGACTTTTCCAGTGGAGCTCTGGGAAGTGAAGGGAAGATAAAAAGAAGGGAGCCTAGACTTTGGAACTGTGCCAGCTGACATCTGAGGAGTCTGGGGGCTGGAAGAACTGAGAGAGAGAATAAAAGAAAACTCTTCACTCACAACACTTCTGACAACAAACGTATAGTTTTCCCCTCACATTAAGCAATTCTGAGGCTAACTACCTGGAGTTAGTGCAGATCCCACAGGTTGAGGGCTCAGACCCACAAGACTGCCCTGCTAATCATAAGGCTCAGGTGGCCACCTGTACTTCTGACCAACTAGCTACAAATTGGGGTTCCCACAACCTTCTCCTCAGGTTTGATAATTTGCTATAATAGCTCACAGAACTCAGGGGAACACTTATTGAAGTTGCCAGTTTATTGTAAAGGATATATTAAAGGGTATAGATGAACAGCTAGGTAAAAGGTACATGGGGAGAGATCCAGATGTGCCCTGCAGGATCTTTCTGTCCCTGTAAAATTGAGGTGCTCCATCCTCCAGACCCAAGGATGTGTTTACCAACCTTGAAACTCTACAAACCCCTACCTTAGGGATTTTTATGGAGGCTTTATCACGTAGGCATGATAGATTATTAACTCAATCTCTGGCCCCTTTCCCCTGGAGCTTGAGTGGTGGGTCTGAAAGTTCCAACCCTTTAATGCTGCCTTAGTCTTTCTGGGACCAGCCCTCATCCTGATGCCATCTAGGATCCTCCAGCCACCAGTCACCTTATTAGCATACAAAAGACACTCATCACTTGAGGGATGCTAAGGGTCTTAGCTCTTGTGTCAGGAACAGGGATCAAAGACCAAATATTAGAAGAAAAGATGCTTCTAGCACTCAGAAAATTACAAAGGTTCTAGGAGCTCTGTGTCAGGAACCTGGGCAGAAGCTGAATATATAGTTCTTACTGTGTCACAGATGCGAAGACTTAGCAGTTACATAATCACAGAATTGAAAAGACAGGATACACTAGTTGGGGAGTGCCTCCTATCTGTAGTACAGAGAAGGGGGTTATAAATAGCGCACTCGAAATGTAAATTAAGTATAATCATAAATATAAGTTAAAAATAACTTATGTTGTCATTACCTGTTGCTATTGATGTAGAAACTTTCAGCAAAGTGGGAATAGAGGGATCATGCTGTTACCAAAACCAGCCAGTGGGGGTCCTACCACTTGCTGCTGAACAGGCAAAACTCTGGAGACAGAGTTTGGTGGAAAGGAAAAGGAATCTTTTATTTACTGACCACACTATTTGAAATAAAGGCAAGTTTCTGATTCAAAGCCCGTTCCTCTTAAAATATCCAAATAAAATTACCCTGCCACTCTCTGCCAGGCCAGACCAGTTGTAGGCTGCACCCAGAATTCCTTCCCCCATTTAAAAGTACTGTCCTTGGGAAAATGCAGGTGGCTGCAGCATGCTTCTCGTCACGGTCTGCCCCAGGCATCCTTTGGAGTCTGTGTGCACTGGCCGAAGTCCCACTTGTGGCGTGCTGCTCCTTCCTTGGCTTCTGCCCACCAGTCCAGCACCCGTTCCCTGTCTCTTCAGCATCAGCTTACCAGGGCAGCTGTGCTCCTAGTCACGCAGGCCTGCACAGCTCTTGCTCCGGTCACCAGTGCTGCTGCAGCTTCCCATGTGTGGGAGGGGTGTGGGGCTTGCCGCCCCACCATATGGCTTCCAGGGCCCACCGGCCCCAGCCTCCTTCACTGGTACCCCCAGTGCCTGCTGTGCTTCTGGCTAGGTAGGCTATGGAGCACTTGGGGAGGGGTGCTGGGCATGCTTCTGGACCATGTGGTCTGCAGGAATCACTGTCCCAGGAACTCAAGCCCCTGGTGGCTGGCCAGACCAGCAAGGTGAGAGGAAAGCAAAGAGTTCCTTGTTTTCACATTCTCTGCTCTTTTAAAGATGTCCCCTGGAAGACCCTGTGTGGTGGAAGCAGATAGCAGGGTATGTCCCTCTGTCCAATCACCTCCCTAGCCTGACATGCACCTTATGCACTTCTTTCTGCTGAATCATGGTGTGTTGCCCTGGGTGACAGGACAACACATGCTCCGTGGCATGGCCACACTGTGGCTGCTGCTCATGCACAGCCCTCTGTGCTTCCCAACCCTTCCCCCATTTCCAGGAGGGGGTCCCCCTGGTATAACACCTCAACATAATAAAGGCCATACGTGGAAAACCTACAGCCAGCATCATACTCAATAAGCAAGAACTACAAGCATTTAAGATCAGGAACAAGACAGTGGTGTCTGCTTTCACCTGTCTTATCCAACATGGTACTGACATCCTAGCCACAGTGATCAGTCATGAAGAAGAAATAAAAGGCATCCAAACTGTTACCGTTAATTTAAGATACATAACATATTGTTGATATTCACTCTAAGTGAACATTTTAGAAGAACTTCATGGGTTTTCTGACTGTGGTACCCCTAGCATTGTTTTTCATTATGCCCCTGAACTCCAAACCTTGCTACTGGAATGGTTTTCAGAAACCAACTCGCCAAAGTTAATATTCTTTTTTTTTCCCCTCAAAGTTAATATTCTATACTTCATTAACATACCACTTTTCTGTGAAACTGTGTGATTTACTCTGCCTCACAGTAGCTGAATGAGGTAGATACTACTTTCTATTTTTATAGCCAAGGAAACGGAAGGCTGTCTAGCAAATTCTCCAAGCAGCACCTTAGTTTTGTGTGCAACTTCTTGCTGAGAAGTTGGCAATGCTTCAG
Source organism: Macrotus californicus (assembly GCA_007922815.1). Lineage (NCBI taxonomy): Eukaryota > Metazoa > Chordata > Mammalia > Chiroptera > Phyllostomidae > Macrotus > Macrotus californicus. The sequence goes on along the minus strand of VMDR010015690.1, from coordinate 3,428 downwards.
TAGTACGTCGAAGCCTTCAGGTGGTTTCTTCTGACGCTTGTATGTTTGCACTGAGCCATACAGCCCAGCTAGATGTATACTTTTAGATACTGTTTGAGTTACTTTTATTGCAGTGTTTCATAGACTCTTCCTGCAGTGACTAGATATTCAGCAAGACGGGTATTTTGGGGGATTCCTGAGCTTTTTCCTAGGCCACCATTGTCCTGTAGAAACATAATGTGAGCCACATATTTAATGTTAAATTTTCATGTAACCACATTGAGAAGTTGTTTTAAGTGGACTAATTTTAATAATAAACATTTAACCCAATATACAAAAATATCAACCTTTTAACATAATTAATATGAAAAATTGATGAGATATTTTACTCTCTTCTTTGTACTAAGCCTTTACAGATTGATGTGTAATTTATGCCTGTGGCACACTTCAACTTGTACTAGCCACGTTACAAGTATTCAGTAGCCGCAGACCCGGACCTAGATGTGTCTCACTCTGTTTTCCCCTTTCCGTTCTCATCATTCTGTGACTAGCTTTTCCCAGTCTTTCATAGACTGTACGCTTTTTTCCTGCTGTTTCCAACTCAGCACGCACTTACTGTGGCTTGTTCTTGGACTCACCTTGAATTTTTGTCTAAGCCTGCAATCTTCAATATTTTTCATCTCATGGCACACATAAGCTAATTACTAAAATTCAGTGGAACACCAAAAATATATATATTTTGCTGATCTGACAAAAATAGTTAAAATTTTGATACCTACAATTTTTGCTCCAAAATGATTTTTTAAAAAAGCAGGTATCTATACTTGTATATAAGGATTTCTGGCACCAAGAATTAACCAATCAGATGCAACCTTATTATGTGATGTGACCAACAGAATGTCACTCTATTAAAACCTATACGTTTATGGTTCATGACAGGGCATTCACTCTGGATGGCGATTGTTATGTTGGCTATTGTCATTTTAAAAAGTGTAGTCGCCATTGTATTTTTTCCCATTACCATTTACTCCCCTGTTGTCATTTTTTTGTTTGACAGTCTAAGGAAAAAGAGGTCAGTGCCCCTGACTAAATAGTCAGATATCGCAAGTTATAAAAAATTCTTGCAGCACACTGGTTAAAAATCACTGGTCCAAGCTATTTTCTGTCCTAAACCAATTGCTATTTGTCAGTAAAGGGCTGGTGTCCTGGAAGGGGACCCTCAAGGAGTCTGTTGTCTGAGGAACAGGCCTGTCTGTGATGTTTCCATTTCTCCTGTTTAAGTGGAGGCCATTGAAAAGAAGGTAGATTGTTCCAGTTTGCATATTGCGACCTTTGACATTTAATTTGAATTTTAGAAATGAGTGGGATCTGGGAGAGAGAAAGAATGAGAATGAATATTATCCTTAATATAATGGGATGTAAAACACCTGTTGTAAATGATAGCTTTATACTTACAGAATACTCTTTGAAAAGTGGATTGAACTTTAGAAGACAAAGCTATCTCCATTGCTGTGTGGCTAAGATCAGTTACTTTCTATTTCTCCCAAATTAACCACTTAATCATATTGCATGTGTCTATAAACACACATGTGGATCTAATAAAACTAACTTAAGAGTAACTTTTAAAGTATTTCTTTTTGCCCTGGCTAGTGTGGCTCAGTGGATTAGGTGCCAGCTTGTGAACCAAACGGTCGCTGTTTCAGTTCCCAGTCAGGGCACATGCCTGGGTTATAGGCCAGGTCCCCAGCTGCGGGGGGCCCGTGAGAGGCAACCACATAATGTTTCTGGCTCTCTCTCTCTCCCTCCCTTCCTCTCTGTCTGAAATAAATAAATAACTCTTAAAAAAACACATTAAAATATTTCTTTTCAACCAATAATTGCAGGAAAACCTGGAAAGTTGACAACTATCACAGTACACTTATTTAAAATAAAACTGTGTTGATGCGCATTGGTATATTTTATTTTTTTCTAGAAACTGAAAAGAAGATATTCATCGTTTACTTGAAGCCGATTAATATCAGAAACCAGGAAGTGAGGAAAATAGAAATCCATTTCGATTTGCAATTCAACATATCACAAGCTTCCATGAAAGCTTTAGGAGAGGACAAACAGGTGGAAGGTTTAATTCTCTTTAATTATTTTACTGTGTCAGTGTGTTTTCATGTCTCTTAAATTTCCACGCTGGGCTCTTTTAAATTGAAATATAATTGACATACAATACGTCCCATAGCAATGTTTCGGTCAGTGACAGACTTGATAGATGAGGGTGGTTCCACAACATCACAGTGGAGCTGAAAACTCCCCATCACCTGGTGACATTGTAGCCCTCACGGCATCCTCGTCATGGTGCGATGACTACATACGTGTTTGTGGTGATGCTGATGCAAACACGCGTGCACAGCCAGTTACACAAAAGTATAACACGTGCAGTTATGGGTGGCACATAATACTGGATAAGGGTAAGCAACAATATCATTGACTTAAGTGTTTACTACACTGTATGTTGTTTCTTTAGAATGCTCTCTCTCCTTACTAGAAAGAAAACTCTGCTGTAGAGCAGTATGCCGTGTTATGCCGGCAGCAGCTCATACGTCTGGTGTTTACTGTGTCTTTTGATTGCGTCATTTTAAGTTGTGTTTGTTTTAGTCTCACGGTGTTTTGTACAGTAGCATGTGGTACAGGATTGTAGCCTAAGATCCACAGACTCTACCACATGGCATAGGTGTGTAGTAGGCTACACCATCTAGGTTTGTGTAAGTGCGCCCGATGTTCACACTGATGCCGTCACCTAGTGATGCATTTCTCAGAACGAAGTAAGTGGTGCATGAGTGTATTAGTTTCCGGTGTACAGCATGGTGATCCAGTGTTTGTGTATATAGCGAAGTGATCACCACAATAAGTCTAGTGAGCCGTTGCCATAATTAAAGATTTTTTCTTGTGATGAGAACTTTTAATTTACTTTCAGCAATTTTCAAATATGCAATTTCTAATTCTCCCTTTAGATCTTTTAATATTTGCTTTATATAGGTAGGTGTTCCTATGTTAGGTACATAAACATGTATAAATATTGCATTGTGCTTATAGGCTTGACCTCTTTATCATTAACTAATAACCTTCTTTATTTCTTATTATAGCCTTTGTTTTAAATCTATTTTAAAGTCTGATTAAGTATAGCTACTCCAGCTTTCTTTTGCTTTCCTTTTGCGTGGAATATCTTTTCCATCCCTTCAATTTCAGTGTTTGTGTGTCCTTACATCTGAAGTAAGTCTCTCGAAGGCAGCATATAGATGGGTCTTTTTAAAAAAAATCTATTCAGCGACTATGTCTTTTGATTGGAGGATTGAATTTATTTACATTTAAAGGTATTGATAGGTACATGCTGATTGCCATTTTGTTAACTGTTTTGTGGCTGTTTTGTACGTCCTCTGTTCCTTTCTTCTCTTGCTCTA
>VMDR010015689.1:0-21998 GCA_007922815.1 Macrotus californicus | reverse complement strand
GTTTTTTAAAAATGCATTTACAATATTTCAATCTTTTCGTGTTCAAAAGAGTCACAGCCAGATAACAAAAGTGCTGTAAAAAAATGAGTATCGGTTGGTGTCAGAAGCAAAATATTAAATAAAAATAAACAGTTACACATTTACACGATGGAATTCTACGCGGCAGAGAGAAAGAAGGAGATCCTATCCTTTGCAACAGTATGGATGGAACTAGAGAGCATTATGCTAAGTGAAATAAGCCAGGCAGTGAGGGACAAATACCATATGATCTCACCTTTAACTGGAACATAATCAACAAAAGAAAAGAGCAAACAAAATATAACCAGAGACATTGAAATTAAGAACAATCTAACAATGGCCAGAGGGGAAGGGGAGGGAACAGTGGGGGGAAGGGTTTCCAGGAACCAGTATAAAGGACACATGGACATAACCAAAGGGGAGGGTGGGAGCAAGGGAGGGAGGTGGGATTGGCTGGGGTGGGGGGGAGTGGTGGGGGGAAAATGCAGACAACTGTAAATGAACAACAAAAAGGTAATTAAAAAAATAAAAATAAACAGTTATAACATTAAATTAAAAATTTTAAAACCTTTTGCTGATTCTGCAACTGTCGCACTCCCAAAACATCACCTGAAACTCTCTAGGAAACGACACAGGGTGATGTTCAGCGGCCTCCAAGTGGAACATGAGGGTCAGGCACAAAGTAAGTCCCACCAACAGACTGGGACTGATGCGCCCACATGGGGCCCCCAGGAGACACCCAGGGCCCTGCAAAGGGACACAGGGAAGGAAATGGAGACCAGGGAGGTGAAGTGTCCAACTCTGCCAGCAAAAGACACAGCTCACAAGCGGCTGAGGCCAAAAGAAACGCGTCAGTGCGTGGGCTGACCCTCCGCGGGGCGCGCGGGAGACCCGCCCTACGGTCCTCCTCCCATCACAGCCTTCTTCCCGCAGAAAATGCTCCGGAAAGTGACTGATGGGGAAAGCCTTACATTTGGGTTTTGTGAAAGGACAGCAGCAACCACTCCCTCGTGCCTCTTCCCACATTTGATGGTCAAGACTATAAGGGAAAAGGTATGTGGAGATGTTTAGAAGAATTTACTACAGAAAATCAGGTATTTCTTCATTCATCTGTGTGTTCACCAGTACTTACGGGCGGCCTACTTACTGTGTAACAGGTGCAGTGACAGGTACTAAGGACACAACACTGATCAAAAACCCACCCCATCCTCACCCTCCCGGAGTTTATGATCCATGCGGGGACATCAATTCATCAAGTAACTTATGCAAATAAGTGTCAAGTTGTGGAAAGGACAAGTGCCAGGGACTGAAGAACTATTCTTCCTTTGAGAGCCTGGAGTAGGGGTGTGGTGGGGTGACCTCAGGCAGGAGGTGGGAGAAGGCACCGCCACAACAAAAACTGCAGCTCTAGCATGGAGCCGAGTGTCATTAGAGCTGTGTTCTTGGAGGTCACCTGGGGTCACTGAAAATGGACCCACACCCGGGCCCCACCCCAAGGATCCTGACGTAATAGGTGTGGGGGAGGCACAGGCTCCCTAGATGATTCCAACACGCAGCCCAGTTTGGGCAGCACTGTACTGGCCAGAGGAAGGGAGTGACCACCAGGGTGGTGGAGGGAGGAGGTTGCAGGGCTTCAGGGACCAAGAACAGAAGGTCACCTGCTTTTTCACTCAGGACAGGGAAAGGGTCATGATCATAGGCATTTACCAGAGACTCCAAGGGTCTTCTGGGGTCAGGTGGGAGACTACAGCAAGAGCTCAGGGCAGTGTGCAGTCTCATAAACACTGTGAGCAGCCAGGGACTTCAAACGAAGGTGGGTGCACATGCACACCCCTAACGAGGGTCTTCTCTGGGTCTGTGCTCCTTTTTCCCTTTCTCACTCCAGATGGAGGGCAGTCGGGAGGGCGCAGGGGTATACAATACAAACTTGGTATTCCTTCAGGTGTGTTTTGTTTTGTTTTGAAAAGGAGGGTGGCCTGACTCAGGAAGTCTTAGGGGTGGGTGCTATTTAAAGTCCAGCAGGCATTGAAGCCAGGTTATGACAGGAGTATATACAAACCCTCCAGGCAGCTTCTGTCTTGGTTAATGGTCCATTAGCAGCACTGGCGTGTTCCAACTGCTCCTAAGTTGTTCCCTGGGCCCCTCTTTACACATGCACACTTAAGTCTACTGCCACACAATCACACCACAGGTTCCTCCCAGGACATGTTTTCTTCACCTCACTACTTAGAAACATCTTCATCCTTGCTGTTAAAGGAGATCCCACCCTTAACCTGCAGGACATTCCACAAAACAGTCCCACTGCTGAGCCTGGGAGAGGCGGGCTGTGCCTGTGTTCCAAACTCTCCTTCCCAACCGTCATTTCTCCACTGCCAGCTCAACAGCTCTTCCACTCTCAAGCTGCCTGCCCCATCCCTCGGATCTCTGCCACTCACGTCCCACTAGTTTGCTGTCTTTCCTTCCTTTCCTGTTCACCATCCACCTTCCACCCCCATGGCTTCACTCACTGCTGGCTCTCTGTGCACAGTGGCTTGGCTTTACCACCAGGTGTACCCTACTTGGTGTTGTCTCCAACTCTTCAGTCATGTCTATATCTACTTCATGCTTTCTCTGGACCAAGTACCTTTATCTTTCTTTTATTTTGAAGTTTCTGGCTTCTGACCCTTGATTTGTTAGAAAGCTGACTTCCAATAACTGGGGTGATGATAATAATATCTCGACTGTATCTGGTTTCCTTCTCTTAGAAACTCGCATTCATTCCACACGTGTGATCTCATTAACCTTCCCACATCTCTGCAAACCAGGGGAGTGACAGGTGTTTACAGGGAGGGCACTGGCCTTGAGTAATCTCCACACATCACAGGGTGAGACATAAGGACTTAAATAGAAACTGCCTGAGTTGCAATTCAGTTCTTTTGCCACATGGTTCATTGGCAAAGAGTTACTGCTTTGTTGTTTCACCAACACATGGATGTTTACACCACCCAGACAGGCATGTTTCAAAATCTCCAGTGCTTGCCCACTGGCACAAAGTAAAATCAGCACCATTTTGCCTGGTATAATTGGTTCCCCACGCAGTAGCCGCTTCATCCATGACCGACCTCTCCACTTTCATCAGCCCATCACCCTTCCCTTGAACTTTACTCCTGCGCTTATAATTCTTGGGGCTTGTTGCTGTGCCTGGATGTGTCCCCTATGGCTGGGAAGCATGGAGCTTCATCCTTTCTTCAAACCTTAGCTCAAATGCTAATTAGAGCCTTTCTTTTCCAGGCTCATTCTCCTTTACTTCTTAGATCTTTGTACATTATCCTCAGAAAGTCACAATTATTTTATTATCTGATTATAATTCTTTCTATGGTTTTAGTCATTAAGCTGAGGGCAGAGAACACATGCTTTTTTAATCTGTACTTCCAGCATGACTAGTGTTCAACTATAGCTGTGGTACAAAGTACCCCAAACTTGGTTGCTTAGAACCACCATTTTATTTTACTCATGATTTGTAAGTTAGAGATTTGAGAAGAAAGGGCTTCTTACAAGGTCAAAGTAAGATGTCCCCCAGGACCTTGATGGGCTTGGCATTCATGATGGCTCACTCACATGGCCAGCAGGTGATGCTGGCTGTTAAGTAACAGTTGAGGGGGGCTTGTCAACTACAGTGTGAACTCATGGCCCCCAGCATGGTGGTCTTGGGATAATCAAACTTCCCAAATGGAGATTGGCTTTCCTTAGAGCTAGGAACCTGAAGAACTGGCAACAGGCATGGCTTTTCTGGCCTCACCATGGAAATCACACAGTATCACCTCCACCACACTCTGTTCGTCACAAGTCAGTCATGAGGCTAGCCCAGATTCAAGGGTGGGAATTAGACTGGACCTCTGAATGTAGGAGTGTCAAGTTTACCCTGCAGAACAGTATATGGGACAGGAAACATCGTAGCAACCTTCTTTGGAAAGTACAACAGGTGGCATAGTACTTTCGTTAGGAATTACTACAGAGAGAACCTGAAAGACCATACATGAAGCTGATCTCTACCCTTGGCACTCTGTGACCATGACTCATAACTGTGGTTATAGAGGTCCCAGAGGTGTTTGCACAGCGTTTCTCAGTGCTTGCTCCTTGAACCACCATCGGTAGCTCCAGAATACTTGTTAAAAAGAAACAAGTGCCCCATTCAGTATCCCATTCTCCACTCAACAACTGGAGTCAAAAGGTAGCATCAAATGCATATGTTTTAAATAAGCCCTCACCCCAGGACAATTCCAATGTGCTTACATGAAAGCAGGAGAAAAAGTTCAGTAAAGGACCATATTAGTTATGCTATATAAAATGTTCCTCCAGAGCAGGGTGTCAAACTCATTTTCACCAGGGGCCACATCAGCCTCACAGTTGCCTTCAAAGGGCAGAATGTAATTTTAGGGCTGTATAAATGTAATACTCCTTAACCAGGGGCAAGGAGCTCGGCACTGCCGCCAGGTTGAAACAAGGTGCCGGGCCAGATAAAACAAAGTGGAGGGCCGGGTTCAGCCCAAAGGCCTTGTGTTTGCCACCTGTGCTCCAGAACGTAATGATTTAAAACAACCACTGATTATCTCATGGTGTCTGTGGGTCAGGAATCAGGCATGGCTCACAGGCTGCCATCATCTGAAGGCTTGCTCTAGGAAGGATAACTGCCCAGATCGCTCATGTGGCTGCTGTCAGATCCTCAGTGTCTTTCTGGATGGTGGCAAGAGATATCACTTCCTTGCCACATGGGCTGCTCACAACATGACTGTTTGCTTCAGTGCAGCAAGCAGGCTATGAAGACTAAGAAAGCGAGCAAATAGAATTCACTGTGTCTCTACCTAATCTCAGAGGTGATATCTCATCACTTTTGCTGTACTCTGTTAGAAACAAGCCACAGTTCCCACCCACACTCAAGCAGAGGAAGTTACCTGGGCATGTGAGTACCAGGAGGAGGGGGTGAGGGTTGCTGGGCACACTATTTGAGAAATAACGCTCCCCTTGTCCTGCCTGTGTCCGTGATGTACACTCGTGTCTCTGTACAGAATTCCTCTTCCAGGTCTCCCTACTGACCACTGCATCATCTCCTGTCTGAGAGATGCAGATATTCCTCTGAACCCTCACTGCCCTTATTTATGTGTCTCTACCATATGGAGCTCACTTCATCTCTTCACCCATCGGTGCACCACTTGCCTATGATGGTAGGGCCTACAGACTTTTCCCTCTCTATGTGACCAGGGTGCCTAATGAAGGGTTCGCTAAGAATGGTAAAGGAAAAGGAGATCACAAGGAGGGCGACTAGGTCTCATCTGCATAACTCACTGGGCATGGACACCACTCTCTGAAGTAGAGAAGGTAGGAGAATACTAGGTTTAAGCGGACAGATCATAAGTTGGCCTGAAGGCATACTGAGTTATAGAAGTCTTTGAGATAACTACGTATTGATTCCAAGTCTGCCTTTAACTTTATGATTTGAAACTCTTAAGACTAGTCATGTATGGTGGTATCAAGGTGTGAATAGTTGGTAAATCGATGTTCTTTGAAGCCAGGACAGCATACAAGTATCTGCAAGCAACGAAAACCTCAACTTAAAACGATATTGACATAAGAGTGTCCATGACCTCATATGACACGGCAGGCAGAGCAGGTAAACGCTGTGCTCGTCTCCTCCCACAACCACGTCAAAATCACAACTAAATGATACAACAGTCACGCTGGAGAACCGTCTGAAGACGAGCTAAGTGAAACTCCTACAACTCAGGACAAAAAAGAAGCCACATCGAGACCGGGAAAGGGGCGAAGACGAGAAACAGGCCGGTCCCACACTCTCGTGTGCTGATGAAGAATTTGGAGGGACTTCTCTAATGGCAGAGGTCGCAGCCTGAGGCGTAATGGGTTCCAGCCCCCACCAGGTTCCCCAGACCAGAGCACCAGAGCCAGGAAGAGGAGCCCCCACAACACCCGGCTGTACAAAGCACTTAGAACTCTGTCCTGGTGAGACGGAGGGATGCTGGAGACCCAGATGTCCTCTTAAAGGGCTGGCACAGAGACTCTCTTGCTCACAGATACTCACCCAAAGCTCCAGAGAAGGTGCAGAAGATGGAAAGGCACAGGGACACCCTGGGAGGAACTAAGTTGTGTGGTTTCGGCGAGGAGCAAAGGAGCAGCCGCTGTTGTTACTGTGCTGGGCCCTCCTTCCACACAGCCTATAGGCACAGGCAGGCACCAAGTGAACCTGCATTAAAGTGGCAAACACTGTACCCGCTCTACTGGTGACTCCCTGAGACCCTGCCACACCCAACTGAAGCGCTGCCTGGACCTCTGTCAGCAGCCGCTCTTCATGGGCAGCCAGCCTTGGCCTGGCTGCAGACTCTCCTAGAAGCTCTCAAAGGGTCCGCAGGACCCAGGCAGGCAGTAACTGACCCGGGTGCGCCCTGTGTACCTTGCTGAGCGCCCAGGTCCAGCACCGCTGGCAGCCGGCATCGTTTCCCAACATGCCCACTACCAGGTGCCTCCGAGCCCAGCACCGGCAGCCACCACCCATAGATCACTTGGTGGCATCACTCTGTGGCCACGGGCCAGGCACAGACAACAGCTGGCCTCGGTCAGCACCAGAGCCTATCCTAAAAAGCCTCAGAACCAACACACCCAGTGTCCAGCTCTGGACAAAATCAGACCGCCACTCAATTAGCTCTACAAGTGGCACACCCAAAGGAGTTCATCACCACCATGCCAGCGTTACAAGAAATTTTAAAGGGCCTTTTTAAGAAGAAAAAGGAAAATAAAGGAACATCAACATGAATAGTAAAATGTTGATAACTACATGCCTGTCAATAATTACTTTAAATGTAAATAGATTAAATGCTCAATTTAAAAACAGGCTGGCCGAATGGATAAGAAAACAAAACGCACACATATGCTGCCCAGAAGACACCCACTTCAGATCAAAAGACACCACAGACTGAACGTAAAGGGATAGAAAAAGATATTTCCTGCAAACGGATTTTTTTTAAAAAGGTAGGATAGCAATACTTATACAGATAAAATACCTTTAAAAGGCTATAACAACAGACAAAGAAGAACCCAGAAATTCCACTGCTGGGTATTTATCCAAAGAAACCCAAAACACTAATTCAAAGACACATACCTATGTTCATTACAGCATCATTTACAACTGCCAAGATATAGAAGCAGCCTAAGTGCCCATCAACAGACAGATGGGTAAAGAAGATGTGGTACTATATACAGTGGAATATTAATATCACCAAAAAAACAAAAAAATGAAATCCTGCCATTTGTGACAACATGAATGGACGCAAAGGGCACTATGCTTAGAGAAATGAGTGAGACAGAAAAAGACAAATACTGTAAGATTTCACTTACACGTGGAATCTAAAGAACAGAATAAACAAACAAAACAGAAACTCACAGATACAGAGGACATTTTGATGGTTGCCAGATGAGAGGCAGGTAGGGAGGATGGATGAACGAGGGGAAGGGAGAAAGAAGTTTAAATTGGCAGTTACAAAGGCAGTCACAAGAATATAAAGTACAGCATAAGAAATACAATCACTAATATTGTTAGAACTATATATGGTGTCAGATTACATATGTGTCTAACAACCATGTTGTACACCTGAAACTAATATAATATTGTATGTCAACTATCACTGAAAAAAGTTTAATTATTTAGAAAAAAAAGGAGCATAGAGTTCCTTCTGTCCACAGAGAATTGGGGAAAGGCAGGGCATGTCCCATGGCATATAGTCCAAAAAATACTGGCCCCAGAACAACCAGGTCTGTGCAGCTTCAGCCATTCTAGCAATTTCCATTCATTCCACCTGGTGAAGGATTTTCAGTGCTGATTTGAGATACTGAGATACTCCTGTTCCTACCCCCTAAAACGCAGTGTCTGTGACTTCCCATTTCAAAACCAAACCAAACCAACAAAAAAAAAAACCCTCAAAACAACTTTACCTTGTATGTACATTTTACTGCATTTTTATTTAAAATATAAATTTTTTTTAAATATAGAAGTAGTCAGAGCTCCATTCTGCCAACACCACACAATATGGTCAGTACAACACACTATCATTTTATTGGGGATAGGTTATGAAGGGGGCACTGAGAGTCGCTAGGAATCCACTTGGACCAAGAGAAGCAGTTGTTGGGGCATTCCAGCAAGTGAGGTTGGCACATTCTGTTGGCAGAAGGATTCATCACTGGAGAGAAAAGGCCAGAAGGAGACTCACCATAAGCCAGAAGAAGACTCACCAAGGAAGGAAGGCCCAGAAATTCTCGGGTGGGACTAAGGGAGGCAGGAGGTAGATGTGGGGTCAGCCGGCAGCTACACTGATCACGTGGTTCCCTTTGGTGGGTTTGCAGGTCAACATGGGGTAGAGAAAAGAGGACCAGGTCATTCTATCAGTGAAACATGAAGCTGAGATGAGTGTCATCTCAGTGCTACAAGCATCCCAAGCCTTCAGGAAAGAAAGGAGAGCATGTTTAAAGGGTTCAGGAATGTCAGGGACATACATCTCCTCAGAGTAATACTCCCCACTCTCTCCAGGTCTCAGCCCCAGCCCTCTACTGGGCCGAGGCCTCCCCACCTTCATCCCTGTCACCTCACTGACCCCTAAAGTCCTTCCCATACCTAAGGATTGAGGTTTCCATGGAGATAGGCTCATTGAGAACTAGTGATACAGCTTGTTGAGATACCACCCTGGGGCTGATGATCCCAGAGAGACAAGGCTCTGTACACTTTCCCCACCTGGACCCCATGTGAAGGGTGTCCTTACCCACCAGCCGTACACCAGAGGGGCCACAACACCTGTAGCTGCCCAGTTAATTCTCAGGGAGTTTGCCTGGGAGAACACTTGGCCACCTGACCTCCTGTCCAGGAAGCCCAAACACTTCCTGGCTGCTGCCTGTCACACCAATAGCACACCTGTGAAAGGTCTGCTCTGCATGGCTATCTGTCTACCAGGCCCACCCATCTAGGGCCCCTGATGCCAGGACCATACAAATACTAAAGAAGTGTCCACCTGTCTAAAGGACAGACACCCCTGAGCCCCTTTGCATGAGGAATGGCCAGAAATCACTAACATTTGTGGGAATTCTCTAGCCCTAAAGAATGGGCCAACCTGATTAAGAGCAATCAAATGATGCAGGATGATCACACATACAAGGGCCCACTGCCCCAGATGTCCCACTCACAATTCATGTAGACCCTCCTATACATATACCTACTGGTGCCTGAATATTCTTGCTTCACACACTACTGATGTGCTGGTGAATGCCAAATAACACTCTCCGGGGGAATGCAGGAAAGACTTCATTTGTGGTGTGTACCTGGTATAAATATTCCCAGCATGACTAATTTCAATCTACCTACCTGATGTCACTGAACATAGAGCCCAGAAGAGACATGTGCCATTGACTATCCCGAGCCAGTATGAGCCAGTTCCAGTGCATACCATCCCCTTTCAGATGATTATGTGGATAGAATCTACTTACACTCTAAGTAGACCCTCAATTCCCACTTCAGATATATAAGCAACAGGAATATATATATATATATATATATATATATATATATATATATACACATACACATATATATATATATACATACACACATACATACACACATGAGTACATTTCTACCCCCACTCTCACTGAATATACAGATAAACCATCTCTTGCTACCTAAGTTTTTACAGATAAAACCCTAATCATCCTCAATATTCACATGCTAGTCCTACAATTATATATGTATACACAAACAACTTGGGTCTTAATAAACATGCACAACCAACATACCACCCAGAAGCAAATACTGAACACCTACAGACAGGCTCTCTAGGACCACCAAGTACACAATTGTTCCTGTGCCATCCCCCAAAAAATCCATAAACATATTCCACAGTTCCTGAACTCACACACAACCTACACAGTCTCTTTGTTTCCAAACACACAAAGTGAACTCACATTCCCTGGAATACACACACCATAAGCTCCAGTAACTCAAATACATAAAAAGCCACAAATAACCTGTACTTATCAAGTATATATAAGTCCACCTCTCAAATACTGGGAAGACACATAGAAGCAACATGACCAAATTCTGCAAGCATTATATTCTGAAACAGACACAAAGAGGCTCCTAAGTCTCCTGATACATTGAAAAATCCCAAATACATTCACCCACAAACCACTCATGGATATACACCCCACATACTCAGATAGATGCACTCAAAACATAAAAACAATGATAATCCCTTAACCCCCACTAATATACTTGCACAATTCTCACACACCTATGCATGCATGCATTCACATACACACACAAATATACCCAACCCCTGAACATAGAGATCTCTCAAAAACTATACCTTATTCCACCTTTCCAGAATACAACCTCATCATCTCTCCCCTCAATATATAACAAAAAGAATATATATACACACACACACATATATGTATATATATATTTTTTAAACAAACTCTAGTAGTTTCCAAAGAAATACATTTTAAATACTCCTAACAACCCCATACTCTCCACGCGCAAACTTTGATAATTCATGCACCTGTGATAGACATACACACAAACCACTATACATGTGCAAGACACACAGAAATATCTCCAGCAGACCATATATGAAACAACTTCCAAACACCAAATTATCCCTACCTAGTAAGAATCAGTTCTCATATCTACAAATACTGACATACAACTATACCACACACCTCTGAAGCATATAAATACATTTCTCCCACTGCCCTGTATAAACAGAAACCCATCCCTCCATCAAATACACACATACTTCCCAAAATATAAAGGCCTAATGGCCCCCCACTGAAAAATATAAACACATAGCTCCAACATATATTCCTCCAAACAGCCATGGTCTTTGAAATACCCAAACTCAGCTCCACAAGCCCAAATAGACCCACAGTCCCAGTACACTATAAATATGCAAATACATCACCCTATGTCCCAATGTCCCAAATACACACATAGTATCACATCACCTGCAATGCATAACTCCACACTCCCAAATTCTCATACACAATTAACTCTTTTGTCTTGCAGAATACAGAAGCTAACAAACACCACACCACACCTGCATATGCAACATCCACCAGTCCTATAAAATAGTCTCAGACTTGCCTTCTACACACTACAGCAGGCATAGACAGCTCCTGAAAAATCACAAAAAGAAATGCACATAACCATACAGCATGCCCTGAATACACAATGACCTGTCCTCAGTCCCCAAATACAAAACGAAAAGATCATACTCCCAAGCTAATGAACAAGCACTTTTTGCACATGTAGATAATCCTTCCAAATCAGCCATTAGCGAAATCCCCAAATTCAAGGGGGGCAGTATCCCCCCAAACACCAAATTACAAACACCTAACCACCATACAATACAGCTCAACACCCTCCAAATACAACACACAGTCCTGAACACTCACAAAAACACAGGCTTGACTTCCCCTTAATCACAAATATCCACAGACAAAAGCAATCCACACATTTGAATACACTATCAGATTCCCACCAACCAATTAAATATGCACAAACCCCATCTTCGCTTGCAATTCGATGATTTGACAACAGACTTCATTAGTTACTATTAGATTCAGCACAGTCTGTCACCTCACTGACTTGAGCTACCTCTTGCTGAATGGGAGAATTTTCAAATTTGGAAGAACAGCCCCCACCCCAAGCTCATAATGCAGGAGACCCAGAACGACCCTCAGAGTTTAACAACCCACACGCACTATTAGACCCCACTGCAGGCCAGCGATCACTGACCACCGCACCCCCCCCCCCCATACAACCTGTGACATAATGCCAACCCCCTGGTGTAAACACCACCGAAAGTGAGCTGTGTGGGAACAGGAACACAGGCTGCCGAACTGAGAGCCCACAGTGTTCGCAACAGTGAAGAGCTGTGACACCTGAAGGGTGAAGAATCCCACATCCCTTACCTCCTTGTATACCTAACGGACTCGGGAGGCCACCATGCGAAGCCCGTGCACAGCGCGGACAGCCGTTAGGACCCCCAAACCCTGGCTAGCGCATGCGCGCCTTCCAGAGCCAACCGCCGCAACGGATGCTGGGAGCCGTTGAAGGACAGAGCCCCGCCCCCAGTGGGCGTGCTCGCACGTGGTGGCACCCTCGGTCCCGGGGCTAGGCACCCTGGGAACCACCCAGGCTGTCCCTGCGGGGGAGGAAAGAAACGGAGGGTGGAGGCTCCCTGTGAAGCCTCTCGGGCACGGGCTCCTCCTCGGGAACCTCCGTGACCCTCCCTCCTTCAAACCAGCGCCCTGTGAAGTGAGCACTTAACGGTGTTAAAATTGCAAACGTGCAATCCACACACTTAGCTAACCCTCGTGGAAGAGTTTTGGGAGGTCCACCTAAAGTACATACAAAGTTGGGCAAGTATCGTCATGGCCTTTGGATCGCACTTCCGTGGTTTCTGAAAATAGTGGGCCCTTTCTCTCAGCAAGTCTGGAAGCTCCATTAAACAATGCTGGCAAAAAAATGTAGACCTGGGAAAAGCTATGAGAAATGCTTTGACGTGACTCCATTCCTAGAGTTTCTCCAAACGCATTTACTGTGCTAGAATATTTTCCCTAGTGTATTTATTCAGCACGCGGAAGTTTTTCAATACATGTTGAATCGCAGATGTTTCCATTGCAAGGTTGCTACAGCGCTGATGAAAACTGGACCGTCTGGGCCAGTTTGCGCCCACACAGCAGGCAGCAGGGGAGAAACGGCGCCTTCCCTTCCTCCTTTGCTGTATCGCACTGCAGAATCCCAGTTGGGAATAAAACGATGTATATATATAGCAGCCAATCAGCTTCCTGACTTGAATTTGTAACACTTTCCAAAGACACTGCAATCATCAGACCCTCTTTCTGGTCATTTCCGAGAGCAGAGCATCTCTCAGCCCACAGGATGACTCTGAAGACCACTCACATCCAACAACACTTCTCCAAGTGCGTAGACTGAACGCTACACTAGACACAAACATGGTGTCTTGCCGTTCCTCCAATGTTGCATGATGGGGGAATATCAGCTGTCTTCTGGACCTTGTGATCCATACCCAAAGATGTATTTTCTCCGTACTAAATGCCATCCCTTGACCTTTCTGCAGGAACACTGAGAGATCAGGGCCCAAAGCACCTTTCACTAACCCCTTCCATCACCAGTACCCCCAGATTACATTCGAGCTAATTTGATTATATCTGCTCCTAGGGTCTAGGACTTTGATGTAGTACAAAAATTATTGCAGTATTGAAACTAGATAATTTTCCCCAGTACAATTTTTGTATCACTGGCCTCAAGAAGACTCACTGAAACCCTGTCAGAGCCAGGAGTGAGAATCTTGTAAATAATTGGTTCACTGAGGGGAGGAAGCGACAAGGAAGCCTGCCTTTCTTGAGTGAGTGACTGAGTACAATATTTGACCTCACCATACCTTCTAATATAAAGTTTTGGGTTGAAAGTCACTTAAGGTTACATGCATGATAAAAGTTCAAGTCCTGAGAAATATCTTCAAGTTGTTTATTTTTTCAATCCCCATTGTAGTTTCGGAGATAAAGTCTATCCTGGTTTTGCTTGAATTATTCTCACCTCATCTTCTTTTGAGTCAATTTTTCCTGGCAAGTGGCAAGAACCTTCTTAAGCACCAATGGGAGTTGTTTTTAATGAACGTCCACAGTGTGGGACAGTCCTCCTAAGCCTCTCTTCTCTTCCCTAACACCCGACCATGAGGAGGAATTCTGCTGCTACAGCACAAAGTAGAGACTGACTCCCAAGAAGTGTGATTGCAATCCTCCAAAGTTCCACCCCTTCTCTCCCTTGATCAATTTTCTAACCATCCTCTCCTCTCACAAAACACAAATCCTCGTCCATATCATTTTGCTAGTGACAAACTGACATTTATGCACAATATGAAAATAAGAATCAAGCGAGTTTTTAAGGGGTGCTGCCATGATTTACATGCAGATGGGGCCATATGCCATGATGAGTGTAGATTCCAAAGAGCAAGCGTATATGAGGCAGACAGGAAATTTGGAAGCCAATGAGCAGGGTTTCCAAGCTCAGACTGGCAAGCTAGGACTTAGGCAGATACAGGTTTTTCGGAATGGGGGTTAGACATGGGGGAGAGAATTCTGGTTTTGTCTCAAAGTGCACATCCATCTCATGTGTAGTAGAATTTTAACACCTAGTAAAGCCAGGACCTTAGGATGTTAAGACCCATTAACATGTGGAAGCAGGTTGAGGGATCCCAAACTAGGTTGATGGATCAAGAACTGAAGTAAAAGGCACATCAAATAAAATCTTTGTACTGTGAATTTTAAAAAATGATGCATAAATTGCCTAAAGAGGCACACACCAATTATGTGGCCACGTAAAATCTAAAAGGAACTACTGGTTCTTGCTGACCTGCCAGAGCCCTCCATGGAATGTCTCCACACCCTCACCCACCTAGGCCCACCTGCCCTCTGCCCCTCCCCCGCTACAGAATGTCTGGAGTCCTACATTCTGCTGTTTAAATTCAAACTCTTCCTTCTTTCACTGGATGCTGAGCATCTGTTGGAGCAGATCACTCTCTGTGTCCTGCACTTGAATTTTCACATTGTGTGGAGGCTACTAGGCAGTGGTGGTCTGTGCCTGAGCCTGCAGGGATGGCTTCAGTAGGAGGTAAGCCTATACATTGGAGGGGGTGTGTTTTAGAGACCGAGCTGTCTTTCAAAATTTGACATTAATATGTGACCCTTTCACTGGGGAAACATAGTTTGGACTGAAGTAGAGGAAGGAGAGAGCACTGGATCTCCAAGGACCTGTCACCTGGGGAGGCTGGGAGCCAGTGGAAACCTGTGAGAGCACTGGACAGGAGGCTCCTGAGAGACGAATCAGGATGACTCAGGGGAAATACCTGAGTGTGGAGAGAGAACAGCAGCAGGCGCACGGATTCTTTCTGGAAGGGAGACAAGCCACTTTGTCACGTGTGTATATATAGTAGTGGACTGTATCGTGGTGGT
Source organism: Macrotus californicus (assembly GCA_007922815.1). Classification (NCBI taxonomy): domain Eukaryota; kingdom Metazoa; phylum Chordata; class Mammalia; order Chiroptera; family Phyllostomidae; genus Macrotus; species Macrotus californicus. The sequence goes on along the minus strand of VMDR010015689.1, from coordinate 6,911 downwards.
GGCCCAGGGAGGGTCACAGGAAAGGTTCTTGCCAACCTGCCAGAGTAGTCCTGTGTCCTGTTCTTCAGGTACCTGCAGCTTGCCCCACAACATCATCCTAAGGGATTGGAACTAACTATACTAGAGCTAATGAGGGCAGGGAGAAGAGATGGTCTGGCCAGAAAATTGTCCAGTGGGGATGTCTGTGGCCAAGTCTACAAGGTACCCCAACCGCCACAGCCCAAAGCTTCTCCACTCCTTCCACCCAGAACTCACTTCCCGTCAGCCCAGGGAGCTGCTTGTTGTCTTGGATTCCATGCGGACAGGGCAGCCAAGTAACTTCCATCAAGATGGGGCTCCCTTACTTATCCTGAATTGTGCCCCCTCTGTGGCAACTCAGCTGTTCAGACCTGCTTCCTCTCATCGTGTATATCACGGCACACCCTCTGCCCTGCCTGTACCTTTGAGACGAGGGGTTTGCTGTAGTCCACGTCACTGAGTCACAAACAGAAGAGAGACAAGGACCATGATTGGTTTTCCTGGGGAATGCCTGTGAAGTGGATTCCTTTTTAAAGGGGGCGAGGGGAGTGGCACAGAAGGAGGAAGACGATCTTCTGTATCATTAGTAAAGGTCCAAGCACACCTGTCCTGAGTAATTAGGGGCACGTGGTGTGTAGCTTGTTCTCCTAGGTCTGCGTGAGCTCCTCTGAACAGTGCTGTGTTTCAAACAAAGTTGTCATACTGACACCTGGCTCACACCTGGTTCTTACTGTGTCTTCACTTTCCATTGATGGGAGCTAGAAGGGGAAGGACCACAGTCTTCAGTCCCATGACCAATCTTACATGACAGTAACTATGGAACTTTCTGGAAACCTCCACAGACAGCCCCACTGTTCTCCATTCCTGGGTCCTTTTCTAACTCTCTGCAGTCATTGCTAGCTGTGAAATGACAGAATCTGAGGGACACAATGCCTACTTCACAGACCCCTCTCCTGGGAACAGAGCCCCTGAGGGTGGTCATCAGTCTGAGCACTGGGGCTGCAGTGGCAGAACCTGGCGCATGTTAACTGTTTGCTGTTGTTGGTTCTCACATGCATGTGCATGCCGAACTGGTGTGTGAAAGGGCTATAACAGGGTTCCTGGTGTCTTCCTGTGGACAGATATTGCTCAAGTGTTTTTGCGTTGATGTGCAGTCCAGGAAGGAAAGACAGTGATTCATATTTATGAAAAGACTGAGGAGGAGATGGGGCTTGTTCATAATATCCTTAGGGTGCCCAGAACTTACCTTGGAGAGGCCTCCATCGCCAGTGTGTCTGCCTAGGGTGTTTCCCACAGAGCAGATTTCTGCCCAGTGCCATGTCTTGGGGGACAGCCTCTGAGGCTGGCAGGATCGGGTGCCAGGGAATCCTTAAGGAGGCTCTCTAAGTCAGCCCTGGCTGGGGCTGTTTTTTCTCAGCAGACTGTGGTCAGGGAGCCTTGGTGAAGAGGGAGCAAGCTCTCCGGTGGAATAATTCTCAACTGGAGGTCAGAGCATGACAGTGACTTGAGTACATTTACAAACTCTATAGTTAGCCCCATCCAAATGGCCCTCACAGCTGTGATTCCTCATTGTCTAAAGGGGACCCAGAGCAGATCACTCCTGTTTGCTGATTCTCCTACTCCATTCACCCCTTTCCTTTGTCTCAACAGCATCTTCAGCGCTGGGAGCGGATGTGATCTTGAACCCTGGTGCCTCCATGACTCCTTTCATCGCAGTACCCTTTCCCCTATCCACTACCGGCCCTGCACATCAGCCCCTTTGGGAGCAGCATGTGCCACCCCTGGTGACCCCATCATTCCCTCCTGACCAACCCCTGGTGCTGCTGGCTTTGCCCAGGACACCTCTGGTGGCAGAGGATGCTGCTCATGGCTCTCCTGGGACTGGGGCTTGCAACATTGTTGTACAGGTCAGGTCAGAAGCGGGGCAACCACAGCCCCCCCAGACTCAGACCATTGTCCTGACACAGACCTCCCTCAATGGGAGTGCACCAGGGGCCCCCTGTGGGGGTGCTGCATGTCCTGCACCCCTATTCTTGCAAGCCTCTGCAGTGGAGACAATTGTGCCTGCCTTGGCTATTGGGGGCACTCAGGCCCATGCGAGGGGCTGGTTTCCTGGCCTTTCTACCCAAGCTCCACAACCAGCTGCCCAGTTGGCCCCCATTGTACCCCCAGTGAACCCTGGGCCACGGCCACATGGGGTTTCCAGTGAGGGTAGCCTGGCCACTGCCCAGTCCAAGGCCTCGCCAGATGACTCCTGTAACCCCAACAGTGTGTACAAAAACTTCCGACGTTGGCAGAGCTTCAAGGCCCTCGCCCGGAGGCACCTTCCCCAAAGTCCTGATACAGAAGCTCTTTCCTGCTTTCTCATGTGAGTGCTCTGGGCAGGGGCACAGGGCACTCACCTGGAGCTTTCACATAACAGAGGAATGTGGGATGGACATACAGGCTGGCTTATCCTGGGACACAGGGAGGAAAGTCTGAGGGTGGTGTCCCAGCTGTAGGGTACGAGTGGACAGTCAGCCTCAAGTCCAGGTTCATGGGCTGGTGTGAATGTGTGGCAGTAACAACAGGAGCTGGGAAGACTTGTCTTTGCACACACAGAGGCCTCCTGTCTCACTGGCTGGCACTCATGTTGGGCGGGCAGTGGGAACGTGTGCTGCACAGAGCTGGGTGGGTCAGATGGGTGGAGGCCAGGCTATAGACCATGACTGACCCTGAGGTATTACAGCCCAGTGCTCCGGTCTCTGTCCCGCTTGAAACCCACAATGACATTGGAGGAGGGAATGTGGCGGGCCATGCAGGAATGGCGGCACAAAAGCAACTATGACCGGATGATCTATTACGAGATGGCAGAAAAGTGAGTCAGGGTTCTGGGTCCCAACTGCTGTGGGGAATGGGCTGACTGAGTTGTGGGAGGTGGCACTAACTGCAGGGCTGGATCCAGCTGTGATGGTGCTCATCAGAGAGGATGTTGTCAGTTGGCATAGGGCTCCTGCAGCCCAGAGGCCCTTCTCCCCTCTGGAATCCTCTCCCTCACCTTCAGAGCATGGGTTCTTCTGGCCTATGTCCCCCAGGAGCTCCACCCTCCTCTAATCTTGACCCATCCTTGGCTCCACATGAAGGCTCAGGACAGGCTGGGGTGACTGTGCCCAACCAGTGGTGTCACTCCTGCCAGAGGGCCTGTGCAGGGAATGTGCTCCACCAGCCAGCCTCCTGCCTCCTCAGTGGCCCAGGCCCCTGACAGCCACAAAGCACTTGCTCTCCATCCCTCTATCAGCGGCTGCCTTTGCTGGGCTCTGGGTGGCCTCCTTCTCAGTGCAGCCTATGCTTCCCTGACCCACACCCCCAGGTTCATGGAGTTTGAAGCAGAGGATGAGATGCAGATACAGAAGTTGCAGTTGAAGGGGAGACAGGGCCAGCCTCCTCCAGCCCCACCAAGACCTGATCCTCAGGGACCCCCAGCCCCAGTGGTTGACCCGCAGCCAGGTATGGCAGCACATTCCCAAAGGAGCCCCTGGCCAAAGGCAACAGGGCCCTAGGGCAGCCCAGTTGTTCCCACATTGGTACTTTTCCCTCAAGGGGAACTTGGTCTTGCAACTGAACAGCCATGAGAGCCAGGTCCTCAGCTACTCTTTGTCACCATGGGGTGTGGACCTGGTCAACTTTCATAACACCTCTCCCACCTCCCTGTCAAAGGGCCCAACCTAAAGTCTGCTCAGAAGCAGGCTGGAATGAGGTAGAGGGGCTTGGAAAATCAGTGGCTCCACATGTCCTCACACATGACTCTTGGATTCTCCCCTCTCCTGTCCTCTCACGTGGTCACATGGCTTTAGGTGGTCCTGACCCATCCACACTCATGTTAATGCCCCCCAAACACTGCCTTCACCATCTTCTGCTCGGGAAGTGAAAGCTTCAGCTCCTCAGGCTTTCCCTTCTTCCATATCCACCCTAGCACCCACTCCCAGGAAAACCTTACCCAGGGCCCAACGAGCCCACAGACACCAGAGGCCCTTGGAAACTGAGGTACCAAATGAGATTCCCCCTGAGGCCGTGAAAGAGTACATGGACATCATGGACGAGCTGCTGGGGCCAGCCCACCCTGCCACAGGGCAGCCAGGTGGTGAATGGGAAGAAGATGGAAAAGAGTCACAGCAGGAGGAGGACGGGAACTACCCAGACCTGGGTCTCCTGAGCTACATTGACGAGCTTTGTTCCCAGGAAGACTTTGTCACCAAGGTGGGCTGATTGGAGTTCTGGAGTCTACAAGATTCCAGAGGGTGGCACTCCAGTTCCCAGACCTAGGTTCTGCCCAGGCCGATGGGATTAAGCTCTGTTACTTGTTCCTGAGCTGCATGCATTCCTGGGTGTGAGTGTGTATCTATGTGTGCATGTGTGCACATTGTGTGTGTGTGCTGTTTCCATATGTGGGTGTGCCCTTGTGTTTTTATGCGTATATGCTCATGTATGTGTAGCTAATGATCATGAAAGTGTAAAACACCCAATTTGTGCACAAGAATGTGGTGGGTCTTTGCTTTTCCACTTTTGTTCCAGGTCCTGTTGTCTCACTGGTTACTCCCTGCTAAGGGTGCTCACAGCCTCTTCCTTCTGTCCCAGGTGGAGGGAGTCATTCACCCCCAGTTCATGGAACAATTGATTTCCCCAGAAGTACAGCTGGATCTCTTGGGCCTAACTGAAGAGTTGGAGCAGGAAGAAGGACTCACTCCTGCCCAGGTGAGCTAGGGGACAGAGGGACCTTAAGAAGATGGAGGGGGCCTCTAGGTGAGCCATGGGAAAAAAGGACCCCAGGTGAGTTAAAGGAGTGAGGGACCCCAGGTAGGACAGTGGAGGGAGGGGTCCCAGGTGAGTCAGGGAGGGAGACACTCCAGGTAAATTGTGGGTGGGGAGACCCCAGGTGAGCCTTGGGAGAGAGGGACTCCAAGGAAGTTAGAGGAGGTACTAAATCTAGGTGAGTCAGGGAAGGAGGGATTCCAGGGAGATCAGTGATGGGACACAAGTGAGCATGGGAGGACCACCCGGGTAAACCAGGCAGGGAACAACCCAGAACAGGGGTACGCATGACTCGGTCCAGCCCACCCCTGTCTGTAGGCAAGGCATGCCAAGGGGCCAGCTCTGGGCTGGGTGCAGGGCAGGATGACAAGAAGGAAAGAACAATAGAAAGAAAAGGGTGATAGGAAAAAGAGGGTGGGAACCCCAGAAGGGGAGGGAAGGATACAACACTGGGACCATGGCACAGGAGGATGGCAGGAAACTCACATGTCTGTTTTGGATTCAAGTCAATGTGTCACTCACTTTCTTCCTCCCCCCAAAGCCATTGCCCCATCATTCACACTCTCCCTCCTCTCATTTGCTTATGCAGAGCCATTCACTGTCCCTCTCTTCCTCACAGCTGGTAGAGAAGCGACTCCTGGCCTTGAAGGGGGAGGAGGGTGTGCAGCCACCCCCAAGTCACCATGCACCACTGTTGGACTCAGGTTCTTCTGAATCTGTGGCTGGCCAAGATGCCCACAGATGTGACCACAGCCCCCAGCTAGGAGTCATTGACAAAGCCTGCCTACCAGAGACTGACTTCAATGACTGTCAAAGGCACGGTCGAGCAGATGCCCATCTGTCTAGGCCCAAAGCCTTTGCTGTCTCTTCAGGACATCAGGAGTACCCACCACTCCATGCTCCTCCCTCTCCTCCACATGTTCATGGGTATACTTACTCTGGCCTGGGACACAGGGATGCCTCCATTTCCAGAGAGGCCTCTCCTATTAGGGAGACTCATGGACCAGTGGACAGGTCCAGAGAAAATGAGGAGGACCTCCCCAGCCTGGCCTTCCTCTGGGCCTCTCCTGAAAGCCTACTGCCCTCTGGGCTCTCTCTGAGCCCTGTCCCTGCCTCAGGCCTTGCCTGTCCTGGAGGTTGGGGACCCCGGGGATCTGCCCAGTCCCAGTTCTTTCAAACACTAGGTCTCAGCCAAGTTGCCCCTGCAGCTTCCAAATCCGGGAATGCTCTGGGTGGGGGCCCAGTCCATGCTGAAAAGACCCCTCTCCCAGGATCTGACCTTGGTATCTCTGGAAAGCCAATCTTGGCTCTGGAGATGGTTCGCTCCTCACAGCCTCAAAAGAGAAAGTGTGACCAGTCTGTCACAGAGAGGAGTAGTAAGCGGCATTACAGTGAGTAAGGAGCAGTGGGGTGTCCCTCCTGCTTCCAGCTGTCCGCCAGAGGAGCCATGGGCTCCTTCTCATCTCAAGGCTAATGCTGACTATTCTACTAACATGGGAATTAGGGAGAGAGGGCAGAATTATTAGGGTAGGGTTGGGTCTAGTGGGGTAGGAGCAGCCCCTTCGGGGCATTGTGTGTAAATTATGAATAAAGATGGTTTTGTTGTGATGCTCTGGTGGCCACTGTCTCCTTACTCAGGTCTGAGCTGCTCCTTGGAGAGGAGACTTGAGAGAAAGAAAGGTTGTGGGAGATCACTGGCACTAGATGAACATCTAGTTCCTCTGTACAAGTAGACAGGGACCCCTTCCAGTTTCTCCTGGGACCTATCCCCATCACCCTACTCCCAAGGCCAAATTGGGTGAGAGGCCTCCCATTATTATTTGTACTCTGAGCCCTAGGGATGGGGAACTTCTTTCAAGACATTCAACCCTACAGACCATTAACCAGTTTTATAGAATAAGTGGAGTCATTTCTTGTCTTTAGGAAGTTTCTCTTCCCTCCTGGAAGCAGTCAGATAACAATGCTTGAAAATCCTCAGCTCTACCAAGACTACTCTACCCAGCAAGACTATTATTTGGAATCAAAGGAGAGATTAAAAAAATTTCCCAGATAAGAGAAACCCTAAAATGTTCATCACCACCAAACCAGTTTTACAAGAAATGTTA
>VMDR010015688.1:0-22008 GCA_007922815.1 Macrotus californicus | reverse complement strand
ATCATATTAGGAAATCACAATCACATCTGTGGCACTTGAAAAGTGGCCCTTTAGAAGTACCATTCCTGAATTCATAGGTTAAATGTTTATTAGGTCACAATAAATATGATAGCTGATGAGAATTTCAAAATATAAAATTAGAATTCAAGTGGTAATTCCCAGTGGAAATAAATGAGAGACTGATCAATGCAGTGAAAATAATGTAAAATACCCACACAAATGGGGAGAGGAAAATACTACATGAAGAACAGATTACATGATTGCATGGAAAAAAATGTGTGAGAATCTAACACCTCAAACTAACCATCAGTATTGTTACAATGCAGTACCTTCCAATGTCAAACATAACAGGAAACAATGACTTTAACACATAAAGATTAAATTCTCCCTTTTGCCCTGCCCGTGCAGACCCTGATGTGGCCTACGCAAATCATGGCTCCTTGTTATTATGGGTAAATGAATGTTGAATGCTATTAGAAGACTTCTTTTAATACAGTATTTCCCTTAATTCCTGTTCTGTTATACATTTTTATGTTAGTTGAGTTTCAGAGCTCAGTTGACCAAATTGCCTGCCTTGTAGGATTACGCGATTCAATTGAAACTTCTTGTGGCAAACATTTGAAGTGGAAGGTGCTTCATCAGCTCTGTAAACACTCCTCATCTGCCCTGCAAACAGCCCCTTCTCCCTCAATAAACTCTCAGAACTCAATGAACCACAATACTGGTCCCTTTGAGTCGATTTGAGAAGTAGCCTCTTCAGCAGGTGACTTGGTACTTCACCTCACATCTACATTGTTTATGAAATTGTTTTTCACAGAGCTACACAAATAAACATCTGGCTTATAAAGAGAAAGGAGAGAGAGAGAGAGAGAGAGAAAGATGTGTTATGGGTTGTATTTGAAAGAGGGAAGAGGAATCCTTTTTAATACAATCAAACACTCTCTAGATACTTTGATGATGATAAATGGTTACATGCATTATTTACTGACAGTGGAAAAAGAACAGAATAAAATACAAGAACCTCGCACATGAAGAAAATTATGGAGGATATAAAGTAGGGTTCAACAAAAGGAAGAAAAACATTTTTGTTTTTGTATTATTTATCTTTTTTGTGTATTTGTATATACAGAAATATGAAAACATAAACCAACATTTACACAACTACATAAACACAAATTAAGCATGCACTAAGCTAATTAAATAACATGCATGTCCTCTTCAAGTCCGGAAAATAAAGATGGTTTAGGTGGCAGTGGGTCCAAGAACATGGCCTACATACTCTTCAAGAGAGTTTGATTCTATTGCTTTAGGGATGAGGGACTGTTAGCACCCAATCCACTGTATTTCCAACCATATTATCATTTAGAACCCAAATGTAAAGGTCTTCCAATTTCCTGCACTCTGCACAGGGTGATCTGGGCTAAACTCAATGGAAAAATATTCAAGGGTAAATTTAAGATAATCTTTTAACATTAGATATTACTATGTTTGTGGGAAGTGGCATTTAATGCATAATCTTTAGTAGTAATGGCATCATTATTATTGGAATTGATGGTGATGTTCCTGAATTTTACCATGAAACTGTTCTACTAGCAAACACTCTTGTTTTCCTTCAGCTGTAATTAGATTTTTTATTTACACCACATTAGGTGAATTGACAGAGGTAAGTATCTGGAGGTTCTGCCTGGCTTTAAGATCTATTTATCACTTTATCTGCCCTTCTATTCTAAATGATAGCTTTGCTGGAGATAGTAATCTTGGATGTAGGTCCTTGCCTTCCCAGATAAGGTCAAGTTAAAGGAGTTCATCATCATCAAGCCCTTATTATATGAAATGTTAAAGGGACTTATCTAAGAAATCGAAGAAGATCAAAAACTATGCACAGTAAAATGACAACAAACTCACAACTATCAACAATTGAACCTAAAACAACAACAACAATGAAAACAAAAACTAAGCAAACAACTAGAACAGGAACAGAATCAGAGAAATGGACATCACATGGAAGGTTTTCAGTGGGGAGGGGAAGGAGAAGAATAGTGGGGGAAAGGTACAGGGAATAAGAAGCATAGTTGGTAGGCATAAAATAGATGGGGAGAGGCTAAGAACGGTTTAGGAAACAGAAGTCAAAGAACTTATATGTACAACCCATGGACATGAACTAAGGTGGGGGGGATGCTGGCGGGTTGGGGAGTGCAGGGCAGAGGGGGTACAAAGGGGGAAAAGTGGGAAAATGGTAATAACATAATCAATAAAATATACTTAAAAAAGATCTATTTATCAATGGGCTTATTAAACATCTCCAATTGGGTAATATTGTGTCCCTGTCTTTTTAGATAAAAAAGGTAAAAATTTTAACTACAAAGTTTGAAGGAACTAATTAGACTTGCTGTAATGGGAAGCAATAGTTTTTACAGTTTGAAGTAACAGCACTGCCTAAGTAATAAACTGCTAATCATCCACATTTCTGTGGACTCAAGTGATGATTTTAATTGAAAATGTTATTTATGTTATTGAAGAACAGTGATAGAATATTATGAATATGAAGATTCTATGTGATCCTTCTATAACTTTATTAAGCACTAGCTATTACTGCAGAAGATTAAGATTTTAAAAAGTACTTTGCCCACATGTGCAAATATTTTCATCCCATTTTTCTTTTTTTTATGTTTGCAATACTTGTCAACCTCATAAAGATATTCAGCATACTTTTTCCTTGCAATGTGTCTATGATAATTCATTCTTTATTACAAGCTGACACTTTCATCACAGAAAGCTTGTTTTCTCCACTCACTTAGAATCACATTTATCTAAAAGGAAATTCACGTGTCTATCATCACGGCAGACGCTGGCCATTTTCCCTAGTTGAGAAAGATGTGTTGGGGGGAGTTGTCAGCGTCAGGCGTTTGTGTTAATCAAATGACTCCTAAGTTGGCAGTCATCGATGTGCTTGAGTTTGAAATAAAAATTTGTGTTATTTAGGTTTTTGCTTAATAGACTTCCCTATAAGTAAATCCATGAGGATCACATATTCCTTGTCTGGCTGTGCTCATTGTATAAACTCTTGGTTTTGAGAGGCCTTTTCCCAGATGACAGGTACGTTTTATTTAAACAGACACCCTAGTTAAAAGGATGCCTCTTCAAATTTTCATCGTGCAACATGTTAGGCTGGTTGTCGCATAAAAGCAGGTGGGTGTATTCACACCACAGTCCTACTCACTGGCCTGCTTTTCCTGCTGCCGTCTGCGTCTGCGTCTGCGTCTGCGTCTGCGTCTGCGTCTGCGTCTGCGTCTGCACAATTCTGCCTGCCTTCCCGGGGAGACAGTGCAAATGGCAGCTGGTCTGTCTCTTTTTTTCTCTCTCCCTTCATATACTGACCTCACAAGAAAGGAGTGGCTGTCATGTCTGGGGAACCCTGTTGACCATAGGCCACTGCTGATTCAGTGCTTTTTATGTGTATCAGATGGCTATGACCTGCTCTTGGGTTGCAGATCTCTGGGGCTGTGATGCTTACTTCTGTCCTGAGGCATGTGGGCAGCTGCTTAACACTCTTTCTGCCTCTCCACTAAGAGCACGTCTGAGCCCAGGAAGGCAGGCCACCCCGAGAGCCCACTCCCTTCTGCTGGGCCTGGGTGGGGTAGAGGTCTACGTTTCTTGTCTTGCTGTGGCTGCGGTGCCTAAGCCCAAAGGGTCAGAGTTAGGTCTGAGGTGGCAGTGCCCACTCAGCTGAATAAAATCCTATTTGATTTCTCAGCTGCTTTCAGGCAACTATGATTTCTTTTTATGCTTACCCTCTAATAAAGGTTGTATTCTACATCTAAAGGGTTGCATCCTTTTAGATTATTATTTAAGCTCACAATTAAATTGAGAATGTTTTAGGTTAGTTTAAATTTGAATGAAGATTCTTTTCTGGATTACCAGCCATCAACAGGCTTGGTAGGCTTACCACCTCTATCCATAAATCTTCTCACTATTTTGCCATGTAGATGAGTTCGCTCTGTTACGTTGTTCATGAATAGCTCGTCTGGTTTTGGGGGGATTAACTTAAGTTCTCTTTGCTAAGTTATTCCAGTTAAATCATTATGCAAAAAGTAGAAGAGGTAAGCTTTGCTATTTATTGCTTTAGTCTGTTCTTTCATTACTCCCTTATGGTACTTTCTCTATAGTGCCAATTAAAATTTCTATCTCCTATACTTTTGCCTGTATGATGAATGTTTTATTTCACTTAAGATTGATAGTTGTATTTAATTTGGTTTGGGCTATATATGGCTCAAAGCGGTCATTTTGCATGAAATCTCCTAGGTGTAAGCTAGATGCTTTAGGTTTAAGCTACGCTTTGAATGATCCAAGCACACTTTCTAGTACGCCCACCTTGTTTGTGAATCCTGAACTTCTCGGTATGTTTCACCATCTACAAGTCTGGAGCGGAAGAGAGGTCAGAAGTAGGATTTGTGCATCTGAGCCGTTAACATGCAATATTTAGATGTATATAAACACATGGGTAAGGTCTCCATCATGATTGTTGGGGAGCTTTAATTTAGGAAAGCCTAGGGAACCTTTTCTGAATACCCAAAGGCAGCCTGTGCTCCTCATCTGAGTTAGTGTCTGAGATTTGCATTAGCCTTTGTAATAAAGGCACAGGGGTGAGTGGCTTAGTATGGCAGCTGAAAGGAGAGATGGAGAAGGAAGTCTGAGAGGATGGGTGGAGAAAGATGCGGGGAGGTTGAGCCTAAGGGGCAATGCTGAGAAATCCCCTTTGGTGGGAAGTTTAGGGAGTCTTAACATTTCTTTAATATCTATAGTTGTTTCCTGGTATTCTCTGTGCAGCCATCTCCCTGTGTATCTCTCAGCTCTAGAACAGTCTATTACTCAGGAAAGCCTTTGTGGCATTTGGGGCAAAGGAGGAATAGAGATGGAGTCAGCCCAGGAATGAGCAGGGCAGGGAGAGGACAGTGGCCATGGAGCCAAGGGTAAATGCCTGGAACCTGAGCTGGCAGGGAGCACGGCTGCCACCCTGAATGACGGAGGGTGGGCACTGCTTGCCCAGAAGATAGAGGAAGGCAGCCTTGGGATAAGTGAGGGAGGGGGATTGTGTCTTGCACAATCTGGAATTACATATTATCTAGGAGAGAAAGACACTACGTGCTGTCTAGTGTTTTTATTAGTACTTTGTCTTCAATTTTGTCTGGAATATTTATTTGGTCCTTAAGATACTATCTTCCATTACCAGTTAATTTGTCCTATTTTTATGACTTTCTCTGGTACAAAAGTGAACATGCTCAAGGACAAGGAATAGATTTAAGCTTCTTTGAATCTGCCAGAGCATCTAGTACATGACATATCTGTCACAGATGTCTGAATAACAGGATACAGAAAATCCCAAAGCTCTAGATGAAAATGAATCTATATCTATTTTGTTTTGAAATGATGATTTTTTCAAATGCAGGGTCAGTCAACCAAGATAACTACAAAGAGCCCAGGTTCTAAGGCAAGATGGCCTGGGTGTGGAGGGTTAGAAACTGGCTCTCTACAACATGCATGACCTTGGCCAGATAACTCAACATCTCTGTGCCTCAGTATTCTGATCTGTAAAGTGAGCACCGTAACAGCTCCTCCCTCACAGGGTGGTCCCGGGGATTCCTAAATGTATTCAAAGTACTTAGAACAGTACCTGAAAGTAGTGACGTCTTGTATACTTTTGATATCCTGTCCCACCTGCTTGATACTGTGGTGCCATCCAGCAATCCCCTAACGATTAGGGAAGCACACTTGTCTTCAGTCCCAAGTGTTGTCTCCTTGAGGAGGGGTAACTGGCCTTCAATTCCCTTGCCCCACTCTCCCTGAAGTATTATGTGGAAACGTGTTGGGAGTTAACCTGGAGGAACTCTAGCCAGTGGCCTGATACTTAAGTGCAGAGAGATAAGACTGGTTGTTCAAGTCACTTGGCCACCAATCTGAGCCACAAGCCAGTAGCACCTAAACACTTCAAGTCTGACAGGCTCCATAGGACATGTCCTCTTCTCCCAAAGACTTAAAGCAGGGGTGTCAAACTCATTTTCACCGGGGTCACATCAGTCTCACAGTTGCCTTCAAAGTGCCGAATGTAACTTTAGGACTGTATAAATGTAACTACTCCTTAACTAGGGGCAAGGAGCTCAACGCTGCCACCAGGTAGAAACAAGGTGCCGGGTCAGATAAAACAAGGCGGAGGGCCAGATTCAGCCTGAGGGCCTTGTGTTTGCCACCTGTGACTTAGAGTATTTGCTCTGGCCCTCTTAAAGGTCAGTAGCAGTGTCTCTAGTGTGGAGTGTGAACCATGCGGGGACGTGACAGGTGTCCTCCTGGACATGGGAAAGGAATCCTAATAAGTTTCTTTATTAATCTTGACTTTTACTAGGTACAATTTAATAATATTGTATCATATGTATGTAATTTGTGTAAAAGATATATATCCATATTACAGGCATTTTCCCAAACATGTGGGATCTGGCGGCTCATGGAGTTGCAGGGTTAACTGAGAAAGTGTAAGGGGTGGATGAGGGCTTGTAGCTTTTTTTTTTCAGAGTTTGTGGCTTTATGCTTAGGATCTGGAGTGGAGTGGAACTCCCCACCCGTCATCTCAAGAGACTACCCATGCAATTCTGGAAACTTCCCTAGTGTGGCATCAAGTCAGCCTATTTCCTCAACAGTGTGTCAAGTTCCAAGGAGCAGTCTGGAATAGGATCTTAACACATTGGGATACCACCACCTCAGCAGATCTCTGTCAGGGCAGAGATGACCGTTCCCGGGAAGAGTCTGGGCAAACAGGTTTTTCCCTTGGGAGCAAGTAGAAGACACTGCTGCCTTCCCTCGTGGGAGGGACCGAAGAAGAACCCTAGCTCATTCGTTCCGCGTGGTTCTCCATCGATGGCTGAGACCAGGGGTTGGCAACCCTTTCTGTAAAGGGCCAGGAAGTAAAGATTCTCAGCTTTACTGTCTGGTCTCTGTTAAGTATTCACTGAGGCCGCTGCAGTGGGAAGGCAGCTAATGCTGACAATGAATGGGCCCGGCCATATTGCAGTAACTTTATGTGTGAACACTCAAATTTGGATTTCATATAAATTTTCACATCACAAAAGAGATTCCATCTTTTGATTGTAAACCACTTAAAAATGTAACAATCATGCTTAGCTCACGAGTGCTACTGAGACAGCTGGCCAGCTGGAAAGGGCCCCGGAGCCAGGCTGCGACTCTACAGTTTTTTTATTCTTTAAAGTGCGAGGGTCTTCCCCTGTCTTTAATCTGACACAGACGAATGAAGTACTTCTTTCTTACTGTGGCTACTTTTTCATTTACTCCCCTTGAGAAGTATATTAATGAGATAATTCTAAGAGCACATGAATATGGAACAGAGAATGAACATAATTTCTTTTGTTGTCAGTTTTTATTCAAATTAGATATTTAACATAACTGAGTTTGATATCTTCCTCTTTTATAAGAGATGCATCAAAATAAAAATTACCTAACAATATGCAACCAACCCAATGTTGAAACAGTCCCACCTCAGACAGGAATGGATTTAGCAGGCGGAAGGTGAGACAGGTACTGACAGAAGAATCAATGGGTAATTTTTTCACCCACACCAAGATATGTGTTATTAACATTGGATGGCATTTACGGTGTCAAAAATAAAATGAAGAGTATGTTGTGCCTTTTTTCCTATGATGCAGTGAAATACTGAAATGTAAATATCAATAATCAACTATAAAAGCAACTTAGCTTGACTGGATTTCGAAACGTGTAATTTAGCATCATAATGCAGTTTAACAAAATTGCTACACTCTACTTCATGGAAACTAGAGGGTACAATAGTCTGAGGATGCAGAAGCCCATGTGCCAAGTTCCCGACCAGAGCTTCCGCTTTCCCACGCCTCAGCCAGCCCCTGACCAGGGTAATGCGTGTCATTAGGGAAGGAGAGAGCACTTCAATCCACAAATCAGCCACAGAATATTTCCTAAGATTACTTAGCAATGTGAGGCTTTATAATAAGAACAAGGCTCAGCATCTTAATTATATCTATTTTATAGTTAAGATAAGTGTTCTCTGGTACATTTAATCATGACATTTGACCAGTTGTTTTGCAAATGGTGGCATGTTCTGGGAAAACATGTACCTATCTCATGCGGCTTCTGCTGGTGTTCAATCCAAAATGTGTGCTTGATCCAGGAGAGTTATACTGTTGATTGAACCATATGCAATGGCCAATAGCCAGCCTTTAAGTAATAATTTAATATGATTCAACCTAATAGTATGTGTGATAAATTCTCAGTTTGCCTTACAGAGTATGCTACTTTTTAGTAAATACATTTTTCTCCCAAGCTTGTCAAATAGGTAGACTGTATCATTAGAAAAACACTTACCAGCACTAGACATATGCCTTTTACATCCCATATAGTGACTGTGCTTTCTTGGAGTACTTGTATTTACTGAATATGTTAATAATGATGAATAAAAAGTCAGTCTTGCTTCCTTCAATTTGCCAGTCTGACAAACAAGCTTACCACCCCCGGGCCCTTTCCCTTGTTTCCTTTGTAGCACACTCAGGGAGGTAAACTGGACTCGGGTTTGGTTTCCATCGTCACAAAGACTGATGGCCGAAGAAATGCATAATGCTTGTAAGGAAGGAGGACACACAGACACACACACGCACACACCCCTCTCACGAGGGAGTGTTACATAAGCTCCCGAGCATGCCCACCCACCTTGGACGGGCCACTGACCGGGGTCCTGCATACACACCTGTGCTCGTGCGGTAGGTGCCGGTGTGTGCTGGCGGCAGAGGGTCCCCCTGGCTCTGGCTCAGACTCCTCATAGGGGGTTTCTGATAGACGCGGTCTTCATAGATGGGGTCTATGTGGTGCTCTGGGGACTGCAGGGCCCGCAACTCCGGGCCCAGGTGGCCGTGCTGGCTGCTGTACGAGGCCCGGGACCCAGCTGAAACAAAAGAACCAGAGACATGAAGACCCGAATGACGTGAAAACAGAACTTGTTTCATCAAAGATGTATTTGTTTTTTGACAAAAAATGTTGAAACTCGCAGAAGATCAAATGAATAACATGAAATGGTAGAAATATGTCAAGCTAATTACCTTATCGGTATCACCCAGCTGCTTTGCTCCGCTCCCAAACCTGATCACCCTATAAGGATGATAGTGATGCTGAGACAAATCCACACTGAACAGGGGCACTGAGACGCTCAGTCTAACGGCTGCCACTTGGCTTCCTCACTAACGGGATCAGGCAGACAGTCAAACCTAAAAACCTCTTCTCATCCCATAGTCCTTGCACCTTAAATTTTACAACAGAAATTATTAAAGTCACGAGCCAATGAATAGGCCATGGCGTCAAGCCATCTCTATGCCGTTTCTGAAAAGTGAACCAGAATTTGTTCTCATCAGCAGTTTTTCCCTGGACAATGAATGAACCCAAATGTTCAGACTTACAACAGCCTAAGTCCCTGAGAGAAGCAGGTATTTTCAAAATGATTTTTAGGTTATATTTTGCTTTACTCATACCCTCCAAATTGAAGCACCTGCAGTTAGTGTACCTTTCTCTGAAGAAGACATAAATGGTTGTCAATAACTGGTTTAATTTATGAACCGAGACTACACATCGCTTGCCTTGTAGTAGTTGTAAATCATTATACGTTTCATTTTGTTACCTTGTCTGGGAAGGGGCTTTGAAGCAATGCTGTGAACCAGAGAACCTTTGCACGTGGGGAAATAAAGCTTTATGGGGGCTAAGAGGTTGAGTTGTCACAAGGAAAAGGAACATGTTAATTGAGAGCCAGCGTTTCATTGGAGGTACAGTCAGAATCACAGGAACAGAAGTGCCAGGAGAATCATCTCCATTGTGGCAGATGGTGTACAGGACACCTAGGGACAATGAAGCACACGGGGCATCAAGGAGAAATGGTTATCTCATGATGGTGAGTAGGGAACACACAAGAACCAGATCTGGCTGCAGCGGATTTTAGGAAAGACCTTTGGCTGAATCTCCAAAGCTAATGCCCACATGGCATGCTAGGACTCAACTGTCTTTGAACAGCCCTGTATCTGAGCTTACCGCTCCAGAGTATAGCACCAGGGTGTTAAAATTCCTTAATTTTGGTGGTCTTTGTGGACAGCTTAACCTCTGTCCTGCTGGTTCAAGTCCTTACTGGGGGGCACTTTAAAGTCAATAGCTTCAATGCTCAGTGATTAGAATGCTTCTTCAGGATCACGCCACCACAAGGATTTTAATATTCTTGTCTAGTACATTTGAGAAAAAAGCCATTCAGAAGATTTGGAATTGCCAATAGATAAATGGTTTACAGATATATTTCACCTAGGCTGCTTAAAGTTTAAATAAGCAAAAACCAGAGGATTTCTGATTGATTGGAGTAGCACCAAGCATTCTATGAATTCAATGTTAATAAAAATCACTGACTGTTTTGAGGAAAGGGAATGAATAGGGCAGGCACGTTCCTTACCCTTTCCCTTTGCTAGTAATTAATTCAATCCTGATTTAGATGGCGTTCAGATGAATGATAGATCCAAAATAACTGCTTTGCATAATTAGGTTCATTGCATCCAATTGATCACATGCCAATATCACACTGAATATTATCTCATATTCATATTTTCCAAGAATATATTTTAAGTAAAATATTCCTTGAGTTACTGCTGTCAATTCTTCCTACTTCTGGAGGTTTTAATAATATTGTCAAAAACTTACAAGTACAAAGGCAAGAAAACAGTCATTACAATTGACCATTGAATGCATGGGTTAGGTGCATTAACTCCCCACACAATAAAAAATCCCTGAGTAACTTCTGACTTCCCAAAACTTAACTACTGACAGCCTACTGTTGACTGGAAGCCTTAATGATAACATAAATAGTCAATCGGCACATATTTTGTGTTTCATGTATTATATGAGGTCTGTTGGAAAAATTCCAGCCATTGTTAATATAATAAGAATGGTTTATATAACATTGATGTAACCTGGCAGCCAAGGAGAATGGACTGGAATGCACATGCCTGTGCAATGATATTTCACTGTACTAGTCAGTGGGGGCAGTAGATGGCATTGAGTGAGCATGTGTACTGTGTGGCCTTCGCATTCAAAATGCCTGAGCAAGTAGAGCATCAAAATCTGCATCAAATTTTGCGTTAAGCTTGAACATTCCTCCACGTTAACTATTCAGATGATGCAGAAGGCTGCAGCTATGGGAAACTGGTGATTGACAGCTTCATCTCAACAATGTGCCTGCTCATGCATCATGTCTCATGCAAGAGTTTTTTGGTGAAACATCAAATCACCCAGGTGATTCAGTCCCCCTACAGCCCAGATTTGGCACCCTGTGACTTCTGGTTTTCCTAAAACCAAAATCACTTTTTGTTTAAGCAATTCTTTTTTTTAAAGATGTTTTATTTTTATGTATGTATGCATCATGTATGTATGTATTTTTATAGAAAGCGGAGGGGAGGGAGAAAGAGGAGAGAAACATCAATGTGTGGTTGCCTCTTGCATGCCCCCTACTGGAGACCTGGCCCTCAACCCAGACATGTGCCCTGACTGGGAATCGAACTGGCGACCCTTTGGTTCGCAGGCTGGCACTCAAATCACTGAGTCACACCAGCCAGGGCTAAAATCACCTTTGAAAGGGAATAGATTTCAGATAGTCGATGAGATTCAGGAAAATATGAAGGGGCAGCTGATGGTGACTGGGAAAACTCGTGAGGTTCCAAGGTGCTTACTCTGAAGGGGACTGAGGTGTCATGTCATTGTGCTTTGTACAATGTTTCTTGTATCTTGTATCTTCTTCAATAAATGGCTCTATTTTTCATAGTATATGGCTGGATACTTTCTGAACCAACCTTGTATACTGCATTCTTACAATGAAGTAAGCGAGAGAAAAAAATGTCATTAAGAAAATCATAAGAGAAAATACATTCACAGTACTATATTTATCAAACCATAACTTTATATTGACTGTTCACAAGATGAAAAATCTGCATAGAAGTGGACCTGCACAATTCAAGCCTGTGTGGTGAAAGGGCTAATTGTACATCCAAATGTTTTATAGTTAGACAAGCACTATCTGTCACTGGAAAAGTTAGAGATGTTATTTTATCATCATTTCTTGATTCTAAGCCTCTAAAAACATCTAACGATGAGGGATGAAAGGACCTGTTGACCTTTTTAAAAAAATTACATTTTACTGTTTATGCTATTACAGTTGTCTCAATTTTCCCCCTTTGCCCCCTCCACGCAGCACCCCCCACTCCCTCAGGCTACCCTCACACCATTGTCCATGTCCACAGGTCATGCATATATGTTCTTTGGTTACTCTGTTCCCTATGCTGTGCTTTACATTCCCATGACTATCCTGTACCTACCAATTTGTACTTCTTATTCCCTTCACCTTTTTCACTGACCCGACTCCCCAGGCTTTCCTCCCAGCTGGCTACCATCAAAACATTTTCTGCATCTGTGACTTGCTGACCTTTTAGGTGGTGACATGATCTGAGGGCATGTGTAAAAATCCTCTTAT
The DNA here is from genome assembly GCA_007922815.1 of Macrotus californicus. Classification (NCBI taxonomy): domain Eukaryota; kingdom Metazoa; phylum Chordata; class Mammalia; order Chiroptera; family Phyllostomidae; genus Macrotus; species Macrotus californicus. Next base: position 9,431 of record VMDR010015688.1, on the reverse strand, counting down.
TATAAGCATTTACTGGGCATTAGGACATTTTTATTGGTATACCATGAATCAGAAATTAATGACCAATGGTCCTAGGCAAGGGACAGGAACCTAAAGATAAGGTCTACCTCTGTGGATGTCACACTTACTATGTGCTGACATTAAGAAAAATATAATAGCAGAATTATTAAATATTCAAATAGTATACATACTTTGTAATTAGCATGTTCTTGATAAAATTATAAGTTCATAGTGTTTCCCTGTGGAAACATTTGTGCAAAATATATTTGCATATTTTAGCATTATGCATAGAACTGAATGAATTCTAAAAGGAGCATTGTTTCCACTCCTTTTTATCCATTGTTATCAGCTTTCAATTGCTCATGGGTGGGCAGAGTTACTGGCAAGGAATACAGAGAACTGGGAGAAAGAAGAAAGACAAGGAGTGAAAGGTTAAAAGTGGAAGTTCTGGAATTCATGCTTTCTGTCACTTGTGCTCAAGAAAGACCCACACTAATAAGACCTATTTTATTTTGGGCAATTTCAAGAAAAATATTTCTCACACAGCCTCTTCTGGGAATATGCTCCAAAAGTTCATGAGTAGGTGTATGTATTTGCTGATTCAAATATACTTTTCTTTAGTAGTAATTTTCTTTCACCATTGTGGCCTATTTGCTAATGAGTTCTTAACATTACACAGGATTCAGAATACCATTAGTAAGCATTTGCGTCTTTCACAGGAATTGGAACGATGTTATCAATCATAACAAGAAAAAATGCCAGAGAAACTGACTTTGTCCCAAATGTCACAGATGTCCAGGACAAAAAATTCCGAGAGCCTCACTTTGACTAAGATGAGCATTCAGAACTGCAGTGTGATGAAGTGCAATGGAAACCTGAGAGCACCGGAGAGGAAAGGGGAAGCAGACCCCACAGACCAGAGCAACGGCAGCAAAGGATCTCCCGCCATTGCAGGCAGCAGCCAGGCAAGTGCAATCCCTGTGTCCACATACCACTGTATGACCAATTTCCTCAACAATGCTTCCGTCATCCAATGTCAACCTTTCAATGTCGTCATATTGTTTTACTTTTCCTACTTCCCCTCTTCACAAGACAAAGTTTGGGTTTACAGAAGGCAACCACTTGCAATTTTTATGTGTAATGTGATTCTGAAATGAAGGTTTTGAAGACTCACCTCTAGAACATGAATGATCAGCTTATAGGCTAAGAGAGGTTGTAATTCAGGAGTATCAAAGGGTATTGTAATAGCCCCATGGGTGCTCTGTATGGGCCACACCTCCAAGAGCCCTGCAAATTGATGGAGGACCAGGCCTGAGACAGCTACTGTACAAGAACTACCATTTGTCATAAAACATCAGTCACCTGCTAACTGCTGCTAAGGCTGACTTGAATGGATGCTCAGATGGCTCAGACTCCACCTGCTGCTGGCCATTGGGCTGTGGCATTGGAGGTGAGAGGGCAGGGGAAAGGGTTCAGTCCTCTGGCATTGAGGGGTGGGCAGACTGGACCATTGGGGAGAACACTAGACCTCTGGTACCTCCTGCTTCTCTATAGGTGGCTTCCCAACAGCACCACCATTGATTTACCCATCCTATGTAGAAGTTGGAGATCATGGCTCACCATCAAATTCTGCACACAACAGGTGGCTTTATGTGTGCAGCTATATGATGTTCAACGGTTTGAAGTCAAGAGAAATAGCATCTAAAGCAGCAATTCTACTGCTGTTTCTTGAGCCTATTTTGCTCAAATAAACTAAAATAAAAGGATATGATTTGGTCTCCAGGTCAGTGTCTAACCAGCTGGGTGAACCAAGGGAAGTCACTGAGCCTCTGAGAACCGTGGCTTCCTCAAGTATGAAAATACAGAGAATAACACGAGCATCTCTATGGCACGAAATTGTGGGAGGAGCAAGATGTGAGTGACCATGTCTGAAAATGGGTGACCCTATGACAGATATTCTCAGGTCGTTCAATCTCAGAATCAAATTATGTGAACTCATGAAAATATTCTTTTGATTGGGAGAAAAACAAACAGGTCTTACCAAAAACAACCAAAATATAAAAACCAACACAGAGATTTAATTTTGAAATATTATAAATGATAACATTTTGATACTCTTGTAAAACACTGCAAAATGTAAATCTTACAGTTTATTTTTGTTTTCTTAAAAAATAGGGTTGCTTTGTAATGGATAATTGCAAAGAATGCAGGAATGAATTAAGTCCAAAAGGGGAAGAGATATTAAAATGACCAAGGAGAGGTAGAATCCTTTTTAGAAATAGATATGGCAGAACTTAAATCTGCAAATGGGAGATAACAAACATTTGCTAGTCTAGTAGGAAGCCAGCAACCGACGTGCAGGGAGTCACTGACGTGGAAAATAATTGTGAAGCTGAAAGGGCTGAAGTATCCCTCACTGCCTCCCTTGCCTCATCCTCAACCCCACATTTTCACTGGGTCAGAAGATCCAACTGGCTGTTTTCATCCAACCAGCAATATGCAACATTTATCATTTTTAGACTGATTTGCAAATAAATGTCTACATGCTAGATAGTACGGGTATCATTTTTATGTACCAGTGAATCCATGTTGCTCAATGTATTCGTTCACTCAACACATATTTACAGAGTTGCTGGGCAACTTCTAGGGGCTGAGGACACCCTGGTGCTTAAGACAAACCAGGTCTCTGGCCTTGAAAATAAGTAGGTGATCACGTTCAGGCAGGTACAGAGAGAGAGAGAGAAAGGCTGAAGAAAAATTAAGTAGAGTAGGAGAGAGCAGACAAAGTGTTGAGCGTATATTGTTTTGATGGAGTGGCGTCACGAGGTTTTTTCCGAGCATCTGACATTTCAGCAGAAAATTTCTCTAAGGCCAAGAAGGAACCACAGCAGGAAGATCCCAATTTCCCACCTCTAGGGAACTAGCAGCCAGGGAAAAGGCCGTCTGTTGGAGGTTCATTTCCTAGTATTTATAGAAGTGATGTTATGAGTACCTATTTAATCCACATTGTGTTTTTTAATTGAATTTATTGGGGTGACATTGGTTACTAATATTATACAGGTTTCAGGTGCACAATTCTTCAATGCATCATCTGTATATTTTATCGTGTGTTTACCACCCCAAGTGAAGTCTCTTTCTGTCACATGTAGTCCCCCTTTACCTTCTTCTACCTCCCCTAACCCTTTTCTCTCTGATACTATGTTTTAAAAGAAATGAGTTCATACTATTTATCGTAAGAACTGAACAGATATTTTCTAAGTCAAAATTTCATGCAGTAACTATATTTTTATCAAAAAGATTTGAAATATTCAACAGATCACACATATACTCATGAGAATTTCAAAACTAAAGCTTCAGCTCAAATATACATATATATTTGCATTAAAATTTTCATTCCTTAAAACATGATTAATTCTCAAATCTGTGTTTATTCCACAAAGAATCATCTGGGGGACTTTTGGAAATGCTGATTCCTGAACACAACATCCAAATGAATTGGGCTCAGTCCATCTGAGTGCACTGTGCATTTAATAGGTACTCCCACACCTTACCATTATGGCAGGGGTCAGAATGAGAACCTGTCCCCAATAAAGTAGAGAGAGAGGAGACAGGCATGTGAAAGAAAGAAAGAAAGAAAGAAAGAAAGAAAGAAAGAAAGAAAGAAAGAGAGAGAGAGAGAAAGAAAGAAAGAAAAAAAGAAAGAAAGAGGGAAAGAAAGAAAGAAAGAGAAAGAAAAAGGAAGAGAGAAAGAGAGGAAGAAAGGGAGAGAGGGAGAAAGGAAGGGGGAGAGAGGAAGGGAGGGAGGAAGAGAAATCTAATGTGTTAGATCTCTCAATTTATCATTGCTTGCTTTCTTCAAATAATATCATTTACCACCATGCTATGCCAAGTTACTAAACAGAAAGAAACAAATTCATTTTTCATTATGACCCATTCACATTCTTTTATTTCTATTCTATATAATTTATGTCTCTCCAGTGTAATGCAAATTCACTCGCTTTGCATGCAAAAAATAAATGTTTTCATGCTTTCAGTTGGCAATATCAATATTAGGTTCTTAAAGACAAACTGCCATTGATCTGTTCACTTCAAATTTCGGAGCCAGTCTCAAAAGCCTAATTGCAAAGAAATGGAAGGAGAAGAAGGGTCTAAATGACAGAGAGGCCAGGGTCAGTTGGCCAGAGCAAGCAGACTCAGCTCAGCTGTGAACAGATAGCAGAGATAAGTGCTCTCGTTCTTGGGACAAAGCTGTTTGCAGAAGGGCTATACATTTCTTGTTCTATGAAGGAAAGTCCAAAGTAAAATCTAGGAATTCAGGTTTTTAAAAAACTATGCAAAGTTTATGCACAGCTATTTATTAGCAAAATGACATCTTTGAAGGGCAAAGTAGAACTTTTATAGAAAAGTGTGGAGCCTGGAAAAGAAGCATATTTTCCCCTTACAAATGTACCCCCCATCCCCCCTCAATGAATACCCTTCCTGATTTCAGGAGTATGTTCCCTGACTGTTATCACCTGTGCAGCTAAGTAGCCTTTCCTCTGTGATGCTCTGGCTTTGAAAGAGTCATTTTGTGGATTCTGAACCTCTTAAAAGGTCTGGTTTGATATATATCATCATTAAATTTGAGAGGAGAGTATGACATCAACAAACAAGCACTTTAAGAAATACAAAATGTAACAATATTGGTTAACATTGTTATATCATATATGTATACTAATTGCTGAGACATGCAACTATTATGTCTTAGATCTGGGGAATACCTCACCACAATAAAGATTTAATTGTTTTATTCTTGATTTTTGCTTTTGACTCAAATCAGAATCCCAAAATCCACTTTCTACCTCTATGCTAATTCAGAAATTAATCTCAGTCTTTAAATGATCTGAAATATTTCCTGTGTATCCTGAGTCAAGTCCATAAACTCAATTTCATTTGCAAGTGATCATTAATTCATTGAATTAGTTTGCCATCTTATCTCATGTTGTTATAAATGTTAAAATACATGGGCACATCTTCTATATAGGCTAGGAGCCATATTTCAGACTGATGTTTATATGGGAGATTATTAATTCATATGCATTTAATGATAAAACTGCACCGAAGCCCAATAATTTCAATGTAACAGGCCACCTGATGATAAAAATAATCTCTGCTAAGTTTGTTTTGGAAGGCAAAAAGTGCCCTCTTGTTCCAGCTATTTTATAAACCCCTGAAGTTCATACACCACACTAAGGTGATGCAGCTGGTAACACAGCTTTGCTGCTATCAGAAGTAACTTGAATGCTCACAGTCTCTGGCAAGTTACAAAACACAAGAGGGTTTGTTCCTGTAACTTTCTTGATGACATTTCCAATACAATTGACTGTAATTATGAAGCCCCACCACACCTTTTACCAAATGAATACTGTACTCTTTTGGGAGTCAAATACTTTCCAGTAAGAATAATTGAAAAGCCAAAATCCCTGGTCAGTAAACAGCAGTCAGTGTGCTCATGGGACTTGATCCTTTACAAAGGCACACACCCTTTGTTCTTATATCTTTTCCCATACCACAAACATTTCTTCCCAGGCTGTAAGAAAAACAGGCTTCTTTGTTCAATTCCTTTTTTGTGACAGGCAAGCATGTGAAAAGTAATGAGACAGTGGTAATGGAGTATAATGAGCTCTGTGGAGTCTGGTGTCTTTGAATTCTTAAGATGGGCCATTTCCATTTTTACTTTCAGTCAAAGGTCATGTGGCTTTGCATGTATGGACTATGGACAAGTTCAAGTACAGAAGAGCCTATGGAAGCCTACTGGCTAAGAGGGTACTGATACTAATGAAGCGCAGTAGGTAAACCGTGGTGGTTTGGCATCTGTTCTTGATACCTGCTTTTGGTTTCCTACTCAGGGGAGGTAGAGTAGCTCGCAATGTCCCAGCCACGTATTTCAGTGTTTTTCAAAATGCCATGTACATATGAGCTCCCCCAACCCCCCGCCATAAGCTTCAGGTTCTGATTCAGTAGGTTTGGGGAAGGGCCTGAGGTTCTGCATTTTTAACAAGTTTTTAGGCAGTATCTGATTTTCTGTGTCAGTTGGGGCTGAGGGCATTGCAGTGACAATTGTGTGTCCTGTGAACTCTGAGAAGTCATTCTAAATACAACTGCGGTGGAACCACAGCCATTGTCTTCCAGTGACAGATAGTCTTGATGGAGCTGCTGAAAGACCCCTAGAAAGACTCACCCAGCTTCCCCAAATCCTCAGCTCACACTAGACAGAAGAAGAAATTGGAAGGGGGTAAACTTTGAATTGTAAGATCTTTTGGTACAGAAGGGCAACCTAATTTGATTTTAGACTTGTAATTAAAAACTTTTGACATGAAATTGTAAAAAAGTTTAATCTGTGAGTGTTAGTTTTTACCCAGGAAAGGGCCTCCTGTCTAAAATGTGCTCCCAAACCTGTGCCCTCCCTGGGAGCAGCTTTGGCAGCAGTGTTCAGGTAAAATAAACCAGAAGCTTGGCTCACTGATTTTCCTGTTGTCCTAATTTACTACTGATGCAGAGCAATCTATGATTTGGTGCTTTATTAAGTAGTCACTTATCAGAGTTTTTAATGGCCAGTCTCGTATTCACACAGATACTCTCCTTTATTAACAAGGTGGATAAAATTCAATGAATGTCATTTTGTTTTTCAACAGCTGCTTCTCATGCTCCATCAGTGTAATACAGGGACAGTGCATCTGGAGTCTGGCTTCTAGACCTAATTGCTCTGAATAATTATGGATATTTCCATGGTATGAATCCAGAAAAAGGTGCTCCTGGCCCATCTTTTCATTCTTTTGTTTTTTGTAAAGATTTTATTTATTTATTTTTAGACAGAGGGGAAGGGAGGAAAAAAGAGAGGGAGAGAAACATCAGTGTGTGGTTGCCTTTCATATGCCCCCTACTGGGGACCTGGCCTGTAAGCCAGGAATGTGCCCTGACTGGGAATCAAACCAGTGACCCTTTGGTTCACAGGCCTGCACTCAATCCATTGAGCCACACCAGCCAGGGCCCATCTTTTCCTTCTTATATTGAGATGCAAAGCAGGCCACACAGAGAGGCTTCAGCTTCAAGGGACCAGAAGTCTCCACTCTGCATTCCCAAGCGCTGACTGCTCTGGGAGCTGAAGCTAAGTTTTCATTTCCGTGTATGTGGTTTTTGCCCATCAAAGGGCACAGATGATATTCTCAATGTTTGGACAAGGAGAAGGGTTTTATCAGATAAAACCTGGCTTATGTGTGCCATTTCTCCATATATAGGTTCAAATATTTTGAAATATCTGTGAACCAAGATGTTTTGTACCTCAGCATCTTAAATATAGGCCGTTTTACTCAGATTGGATTAGATATATCATAGATAGGCTGCACAGATTTCCTTTAAAAAATGATATTTAGCTTCTAAAATGCAAACTTAAAATGCATTCCTCCTGTATCATTTTTTTTTTATGCTGCTTTATATGTTTCACCAACACCCATCCAGTGGCCTTGGTGACAACTTCAGGAGAAAAAGAAACCATTAACCCTTAACATAATTTATAGGGGAAAAGGGCAAATAACTGCTTCATAGATTAGTCATTCTACTTATAATTTATAAATGTTTGTATCAACAGTGTATTAAATTTTTATTATTTTACTCAACCTATTTGGCATGTGAAAGAATTTTGAGACGAGAGGAATTATGTTGTATAATAAACAGCTCTAGGAGGACTGAAGTTTTTACTTAACCCTTTCCTGCTTAAAGATGTAATATTTGTGTGTGTATTTTAGAATGCATTCAGTAACTGAATTATTTAAAATAATTATTATTTGAATATATTATATTTACTAAAACAAATTTTTTTCATACGATGCACCACTAATGAGACTATATATAGTTATAATTCAGCCACCCCGTCTTTGTTGTCTTTATGCAAAGACTTACTACTAAACCACCAACTGGTATGGTATGGTAATGACATTAGAGATGCTTTTCTAGCACAGAAAATGATTTCTGTTGATTCTTCCAATGTAAAATAAACACTACCTATTTGCCAGAAGACTGTCCAGGTGGAGAGGGCTGTTTGTGGCCATGTCAACAACAACCAGCTAACTGACTCAGTCACAGAGAGAACTGTGGCACTACAGGCTTCTATCAGCTGGGAGTCACTCCGGAATGGATACCTGTATGTGTGTAAGCATGTGAGTATGTGTATGTTTTTCATTCTAAGGAGAAATGCCTACGGACTTCCCCTTGCTACATCAACTACTAAAAAGAGGCTTATCTTCTGATAGAGGTTTTTGACTTCTTTAGCATGTTGCCAGCCCATCCAAGGAGAGGAAAGGATGAAGCCAGAGACAACAGAAAATGCAGAGATCACTTGAGGTCAAGTGTGGGCTCCCTCTCTGTAATGATGTAGCACTTGTGGGCCTAGGTCCGGTCTAGGAAGCCAAACAGGAAAAGTCAATGCTCTCAAATCTGTTGAAAGATATATATACATAACAAGCAGAAACGTGAGGGGCCATTCAAGTCCGCTGGGTTGAAATCATTAATGGTTTTCTTTGGGTTCCCTTTGCTGCCAAGTCTCTATCTGCATGTACCTGGACAATCCTTGGGATACAGACACCACAGAGCAGACATTGTCTATTTTCTTGTTCTCTAATTTACTTATTTTTTATGATCTCCAGAGCTGCTGTTTCCACAGGTGAGCCTATGACATCCCACGGACTGTGGTCTAGGCCTCTGTTAGTACTACAGTTGATACCTAAACACACAGGAAGCCACTTTCCCAAGAATTGGGAAACACAGGTGTGAGGGAGCAGACACTTAGTCTCACAGATTTTCAAAATCCACTGAGCCAGGTCTTTCTGGTAGCTGTTGGTAATGTTTTAATGTTTCAGCCACTATGGGAGAACCTGGTACCTCTGTGTCCATGCTTCTCCCTGTACTACAGATGACTTCTGGTTATCAATGGGATATAACGCTTTCACCCACGAGCTACTTTACAATAGTCAGAATCATTTATTGACTACCTGCTAGGAAAGGAGAGATGAGGAGTTCTGAAATATGCAGGGGTCTCAGCTGCCCTTGGGGAGTCCATGTGCGAATTTATCCAAATGCCCTGCTTCCTCTGACTGTAGGAAAATTAGGATACCTTCTTCCCTGGATCAAAGTCAGTGTTTTGGTAATAATACATAGCACCATAAATAGACTTTTCACTTTAGTTATTCAACAATAAATGCAGAGTCTATACACACACACACACACACATACACTTACAGGGTAGGGCAAAAGTAGGTTTACAATTGTGAATACGTGAAACACAGAGTTTATTCTTGTATTATTATTTATTATTTATTGTATTATTTTCCAAATGAACAACTATAAACCTACTTTCCTCTGCCCTGTATGTGTGTATACATATTCACACATATGTG
>VMDR010015687.1:0-22011 GCA_007922815.1 Macrotus californicus | reverse complement strand
AGGATACTAGACATAAACAACCTGGACACACACCCCTACCTTGCTAAGTTGCCCTCCAGCTACCCCATGTAACTCTCAGCTTCCCTCTCCCTTTCTCAAAACTCCTGATGTGATTGACATGTTCACCCTGTGATATAAATGACTGATTACAATGGATGCACCAAATCCCTGCTTTATAGCTATAGCTACAGAGATAAGAAATCTTAAGTCAGAGAAATGAGTGACCAGTTGTGGAGATTTCAGACATCTGGGAACAGATTGGAGACTTGGAGGAAGGTGAAGCAGGAAAATGATTCTTTGAGAGCTCCTGGAAATGAAGTAAACTAGCATCCAGGGAAAAAGAATACCAGTTCTGTTCTCACCCTCCAAGTCTGGACTGGAGAAGAGTTTTCATTCTAATTCCCTGAACTGTGGGTTGCAGGGCCATTTGGAGCCTCAGAGAACAGTGCAGTTGCCAGAGTTGTGTTTGCAGGTGGTGTGTGGGTGGCTGTGGAATGAGCGGGTTTGGGGCTAGGAGGTGTTGATTAGGACCGGGCTTGTTTGTGTGAGCTGGGAGAGTTGTCCAACTTCTTTGACTGTGTCTGTAAGCTGGGAATAATTTTACCTTCCAAACAGAGTGTCTCTGATGACTGAGATCATGGCTGTGAGCACTTGAACGTGGCAGGTACTCTCCAAGGAAGGACATATTCCTCTAACCCCTCTGTCCCCAGCGCAGGGCACTGCCTGCTGGTTGTGTGAGGGATCCTGGGCATCCAGCCTCAGCACGGCGCCTCACACCCTATAGCTCACGCCCCCAGAACAGTCGCTCATCACTGCCATTTGCCTCCTGCTCAGGGAAGTGTACCGTGTGACAGAGAGTCTGCAGCGGGAGAAGTCGGGGCTCCTGAAGCAGCTGGATTTCCTCAGGTGGGTCAGCACTGGAGCCGCGCTCTGAGAGCATGTCCCAGACACCTCAGGTAGGGGTCAGTCAGAGTTCCCTGTCTACATGCTGGGAAAACACAGCTATTGAGACAGCACCCTCATTTCCCTGGCCTTAACATACTGTTCAGACAGCTAGAGCACCCTTTCATTTTCAACAAAACTTAGGAAAGTAGGGCAGTTGTTAATACAGGAGTATAATTGATGAGGAAGGTGGTAACAGAGAAGTGAGGTGATTTACCAAAAGTGGCACAGCTACTTGCTGGCGGAGCCAGAACTGAGATCCACATCCGGCTGATTCCCTTTATCCTGCCATGCCATTGACGTTGGTCAAATGAGCACAGATGCACCCCGTTTAACTGCGCTTCACTTAAACGTGCTTTGTAGACATTGCTTTTTTTTTTTTTTACAAACTGAATGTTTGTGGCCACCCTGCATTCAGTAAGGCTATTGCCACCATTTTTTCCAAAGGCTCAGATGTTTTGTGGCACTTTTTAGCAAAAAAAAAAAATTTTTTTAATTAAGGTTTGTATATTTTCTTAGACATCATACTATTACACACTTAGTAGACCACAATGTGGAGCAAACATTACTTTTACATGTACTGGGAAACCAAAACATTCATGTGACATGCTTTGTGGTGACATTTGCTTTATTGCCGTGGTCTGCAGTCTCCAAGGTGGGCCTGAAAATGAGTCAAAACAGAGCATCAGGAAAGTAGTTTCCTTATCCTGCTAGTGCTCATCGTAAAGTCCGAGCTCATTGGTCTGGAATGTGCCGAGAAAGCAAACCCACCAAACCTGTGTGGGGAGAGATGGCATTTTCAGTTTTGCCTGTGAGGTTTCTAAGTGACTGTACCTTCTACCTGCCAAACACCTCCTGGGGAATGGTGATGAAGCAGGACTTTGGGTTCTGATTTATGAAGTGCAGGTGGTTTTGAAACAGTTAAGTTATGAAATTTTTGTTTTGGCTTTTTAATTTGAACACAAGGTAGGGTCGCTGTGTCTGGCATCCATGATGCTACCAAATTGAAAAATGCTTCAGACCGAATGCATTTCAGATTCACTGCACTAAGTGCATGATTCAAACAGGCCCTCAAAGGCCGGGGAGATGAAAGGGGTGCTCAGGTGGCCAAGTTCTCCCCCGGATGAGAGAAGATTGTTGATTCTTGGGAAGGCTTTAGTGAAAGGAAGAGAACAAGATGTCCAAGGGCAAGTTTTTGTTTGTTTTTTTCCCCTTTTTTCTATTGTACTTAGAAAAAAGAAGAGGACAGATTCAACACAAATGAACAGAGGGAAGTGACAAGGCAGCACTCCACAGCTGCTTAGGTCTTTTTAGCGGAGACCAGCACTTGGCACTTGGCAGATGCCTGGAACTGCCTGGTGATTAGCAAGCCGAAACTCTATGGGCCAGAGAAAGCCCGGATGTGGAAGGGGCCCCCCCAAGCAGGTTTTTCCTCTACAGAGTAGTCACCAGCTAGTGACCCAGGGCAATGGGGATGCAGGAATTGAGGAGAGAAACTTGGAAATGGGGTGCGGTGGGGAGCATAGTGAATGTGGAGGGTGGCGGTGGAGGAATCAGGACAGTAGCCGGGATGTGACCCAGTGAGAAGGGGGCCGGCCTCCTGAGGGAATGGGGCAAATGGAAACGATTTCGGAGCACTGAGGCAGGAACACATACTTTGCAGCTGGATCTGGCTCAGGACTCAGCACTGCCCTCACTCCCTGTGTGACCTTGGACAGTTGACTTAATCAGTTGGAGTCTTAATCTTCTGGCCGCCTCTCAGGCTTCTGAGAATCAGGTGGTAGGTGCTAAGCAGCAATCACAACAGGGGAGTGATGTGAGTGGAAGTCCACACAAGTAAAGAGTCTAGCACTTCTTAAACACTGAAGCTTCTGCGTGGAGATGGCCACACAAAGCACAACAGCAAACTCTCTGATGAAGATGTGGCTCCCCAGGGCTCCCCAAGCACTCGCCCAGGTGCAAGGCTGCGGACATCACTGCCTGTGCAGAGGGAGGGTCCTTCCGGCACGTGAAGCTCCCTCTGCCATTCTCAGAGTTTATAGGATACCTTCCTCGTCCCTCCCAACTTGTTCTGAAGGCCCTGGCTGAGTGCCCGCCTGCTCGTCAGATGCACAGAGCTGGTGCAGAGCAGCCCCGGCACGTTCTGCACGTCCTGCACATCCTGCAGACCGGCAAATTGAGGTCATTATTCCAGTCTGTTTCAGATCTGTGCCTGTGGTGAGCACCTGCCCACAGTCTGTGCCCAGTAAGTGGCCACGTTACAATGATGACGGGCTAACCACGGCTGTGCCCTCCCTTTGGAGAGACCTATACACGTACTCTAGTATTTCCTACGTGGTATCTCTTATCCTCCCCTCCTTGTCCAGCCACTTTCCATTTCTTTAATCACTTTCAACAAAACTTTCAAAAGAGTTTTTTGCACTTACACTCACTATCTCCATTTCCTTTCCTCACATTCTCCCCCACTAGTCAGGCTTTTTCTACCACATTCCACGTTGGAAGGTGGAGCCAATGACCAACATGGTGCTTAAAATATTGGCCAGTTCTCAAGGCCTCACCCTTCTCCCCAGCAATCCATTCCTAGCACACCACCTATAGGGCTTCTTCGAAAACCTGAGTCAGATCAGGACACTCCTCTGCCACCTCACACTCACCCCATGGCCTCATCTCTCATTGGAGTAAAAATCGAAGTTCTTACAATGGCCCACAGGCCATGAATGGCCGGTCTCCTCCACCCCATCTTTTCTCTGACCTTGTCTCCTACTGCTCTCTGAGCGCTCTGCTGCCCTTCCTTCTGTTCCTCATGCATACCAGGTGTACCCCAGCCCTGGGCTTGGCCCCTGCAGGCCCCTCTGCCTGCAGTGCTCTTCCCCCAAATGCCTGTAGAGCTCCTCTCCCTGCCTCCCTGCCTTCCTGCTCAAAGGCTGCGTTCTCCGAGAGGCTCCCCTGCCCACTCTGCTGAAGGGCTGCTCCACCCTCTGGCATGCTTTATTTCATTTCCCCCTTTATTTTTCTCAGCAGCGGTTATGTCTGCACAAAAGTGCAAATTCTCCGAGGACAGGAACTTTTTCCTTTGTTCATTGGTGTAACCTTGGCAGCTACAACGGTGCCTGGCTTGTAGTGGGCACCCAGAAGACACTGGTTGAGCGCGTGTGGGCATGAATGAATGGTTCAGAGAAGGCATGCAGGCCCCCAAGCGACTTACAGGTGCAACTGGAGCTCCTGGTCACCTCTGAGGAGGGCTCTTTTGGTGACAGTATAGACCAGTTCTTGTTGTGAAGGGCTCTGGGTGCCACTAGCCCATTCTCTCTGTCCCCCTTCCTCTGAGCAGATTTACACACAGGCTGCCCTGCCATGAACCACAATCCCTAAGGAAAGCAGTTCCACATGCTCCCTGGGCCTTCCACACCAAGCCTTCCTCTGTACCCACCCAAATGAAAAACCAGCTGCTGTTGGCTCTATCTACCCCAGACTCCATGTTTGAATAGATTCTTCTTTTCCATCACAGGGAAAGGAACAAGCACCTTCGGGATGAAAGCGACATACGTTTTCAGGTAAGTGCGCAGTGCCCCCTGCCCCTGGGGAAGGACAAGGACTGTGGTCCTGTGGCAGCCGGAATCTGAGCCAGGGCTGGCCAGGAATGTCCTGGGGCTTGGGGTCTGGTTGCTCCTTCCTGTATGGGTAGGACCGTGGCATATGCTTTTTTGAAAATATTAGAAATACAGGGTGGCCTCCTGGGTAACAGTGTGTTAATTTTCATGAATTCACACATGTCCTTCCTGGCAGAACGAGACAGAAGTATCTGGGAGGGGCACACACTTCTTGGACGCGGAAGTGGTAGTTTTCGCCATGAGATGGCGCAGTTGAAATGTCTCGGTCACTTTTCAACCAAATGCTCGCACTTTTATTCTTCATTAAAATTTTGATCTCTTGATGAAAAATTTGCATTTTTACATTGTCGTTTGCATTTTTACATTTACATTTACATAGAACAAATTCAGAATGCATACCTTACAATTTACATAGTTGATTTTATGTCTAATAGTTTTACCCCGTGGGGACCCCTGCTCCTCCAAACCTGAGCTTCACATTACATATTCCCCAAAGAGCACGATATCCTGTGTTTATTTAAAGCTCTTCCCATTGGGCTGCATTAAACAAATCCAGGACCCACGTCCCCCTACATTTTCCCCTTTTAGACAGTAGTGGTTGGATGCTCAAAGGGAAGAAAAATGCGAGCAGGACTGATTGGTATGAGCTTTTAATTATTGGAATGATCACACCATGAATTTCCTGTGTGTCCTTGGCAAGTCATTTACCTCCGTGGGCCATGACCCCGACTACCACGTGAGGAAAGGGAATCCCTCTCCTTTTTCTTTTTTCTTTCATGTTGTAGGGATTTTTGAGAAAAACTCTTGAAAAGAGGCCTGAACCCTTAGCTGAGTAGTGGCCTGAATGGAGTCAGCCAGAGGCAGTTGGTTTGCCCTGCAGGGAGGTGCTCCCTGCTTCAGGACTGCAGATCCCTGAGGGACCTCGTTCCACAGTTTCTTTTCTATCCCTCACTGGCAGCAAACACCTCTGCTGCCCACCTGTGTGTACAATTAGAGCAAGGCTCCAGCCTACGTGTTTGTTTGATGATGATAATGGTTAGCGTTGTTTTAGAAGTAGCACTGAATTTATTTTAAAACTTCCAACCAAATGTCATCCTAATCCTTTGAATTCGCTTCCCCTCACCTGCCAAACACATTTTGCATTGAAAAGGGAATGGACTTAAGAATGCTTGTGGGGAATAGAAGAAAGGGATAATAATCATGTTCATGCTGGATAATAATTAAAGATTAATTTGGAATCATTATAGGCATACCCTCAGGGGCCCTGGGAGTCCTGCCAACCCCCCTAAGGATCACCGGGAATCGTGGGGATGGCTTGTTAATGAGAGATTCTTTCTGTGATCTAACTCCCTCTCATCTCCTGGAAGACATCTGTTAGGGAGCATCGGCAAAGTGGGTATAAGCCTCCGCCCCAGCCAGGTGCTCCGTTAGGGACGGGTGAGCAATTTATCCACTCCCAGCCTACGTCCACCAAAGGTTTGAAGTACCTTATGCTAGCTTAGTAGCTGTGGACAGGGCCCTGGGTTAATTGATCCTCTGGGCTGCTCTCTTTATCATATCTGAGGCTTTGGAAATAAAAGGATCTGGAGCCACATGGAGAGTGTGATTTAAAGAGGCACGGAGTGTTTTCTGTCCATAAACATTTTCCCTGTGCATTCCACATTTCTCTCTTCTCATCTTCTCACAAATTGTCAGTAGTCCTGTGAAGAACAATATCATGGACTCCAGGCTCTAAACTGTGTGTTGGTTCATTGGATTAGATTACTAGACCGGAAGTGGGGGAACTCAGGTGAGAAGTGATGCCAAAAGGGAAGTGCAGGTGAATGCTGGTTGGGAGACCGGAACACAGCTTGCTCATTTCAGAGTTTTGTTTGGAGCCTGACCTATGAGGTGGGAAAGGTGAGCCCTTTCTGCTCAAACACTGGGACCAACGAGCGGGCATGGATCTGAGGGCCGTTTGTGTTTCTACAGAAAGATAAGGCAGCCAAGGCAAACACAGCTGCTTCCAAGGCTAGCAGGAAACAGAGATCTGGCTCTGTGATAGGCAAATATGTGGACAGCGGAGGGATTCTTAGAAGGTAAGTCATCCTCTCTTTGCTCATACATTATCTGTTTGTTGGTCTTGGACTCACTGGAAGCAGGCCTGAGCCCATGCTGAATGCAGATTGGCCTTGTAGAAGCAGACCTGGTGGGGAAGCCGGGGGTCAGCTGTGCTCACTGCCCTGGAATCCTGGAGGACATATCCCTTCCTGTCCTGACATCTGAGTGGGAAGAGCACTGTGCTGAGCGAGCTCCTAGGACAGGGCATAGCCTTTCCTGTGCACCCCCTTTCCACATGTGTGCCTGCACAGAGGGACAGAAGAGCCTCTGTAGATGGCAGAGGAGATAGAACAAGGGAGCTCAGGGGGAGAGATGGAGTGTGTAGTGTGACTATGTCCTGTGGTTGGTTTTTCAGGGACATGACCGTTTGATCTGTAAAGGGCAATTAAAGCATCATATGGAATCTCCAATAGTTGAATCCCTTTACAGAAATGAAGAGGGCCTGTGCTCGACAGATTCCTTTCAATGATTCGTGTTTGACTAACTCAAAGATGACATGTTTTGTTCCTGTTGGACAACACATGATTGAGTCCCCAAAAGAGGGGATTTTGCTCCTTCAGAGAGACGAGCCAGTCCCCTTCTTCTTCCTCTTGTTGCCACATACTCCATTCATGTCCAAGGCCACAGAGAGATAGAGGCAGCTTACTGTTAGACCTGGGGACAAGATGTGCTGACTTGCTCATCTGGGAGACACTAAGGGCAGGAGGCATGACATAAACAGACAGGCAAAGGAAGGTGACTGGGATGTCAGAGAGCCGAGGAGTCAAGTCTTTGGACCTGGTCATCGTGAATTCTTTCTAAGCAGCTGAACAACGAGATACAATTTGGGAGCTAAATTTGTGCAGTAGTTGGCCTGTTGGCTCCTCAGAGCTGAATATATTCATTGATTCATTCACTCAGCAAGCATTTGCTGATGGCTTGCTCTGCAGTACACCTTCTTTTGAGTTTTATGAAGATTCCAAAGATAAATTAGACATGAGTCCTGCCATTAATATCTATTATCATGTGCCTACTATGTGCAAGATACTGCACTCAGTGCTGGCATGCCATGGTGAGCACAGTAGGCCCTGTCTCTGGAGGAAACAGGCGATAAGTGAGTGAGCAACGACCGGTGAGCCTGAATTCCACCCCAGACTTCGGCAGAGGTGACGGCTGCCAGCACCCAGCACCCAGCATTGGTGGAAAACCAAAAAGGGACTTAGTCGTGCTAAGCTGAAGGTATTACAGAATGTCAACAGTGTCAAAATTTCCCAAATAAGAAGCATTTTCCAAGAAATGCTTTATTTCAGGACCATTTCAGTGGCCATTTCTTTTTTGGGTGTAAGGCCTTTGAAAAATCATGCTGTGTGGCCGCACTTGCTCACACATGCACACACATGCACTATTGTGTGTGTGAGCAGAGTAAGAGTGGGTGAGAATACCAATTTTGTTCAAAAGCAGATAAACAGTAGGCTTGTTAGAGTAGAAAAGAAAATTGTTGGAAAGAAGACAGTCAGCTTCTATTAAAAACTGATCTCATAAAAAAGTGGAAAGGCCCTTGAATTGCTACAAATTCTTTATTTTTTATCGAGGGATCTACACTAAGACTCCATTCTTGTGAGCAAACAGTATATCTTAATTTACCTTTCAGAATGGCACTTAACTTCAGAACACGATACATGCATTTTTTCCTCCCTAGTGTCAGCCCTGAGGGGTAATAAATGTTGTAATTCAGAGAGGAAGTTGAAGGAGGCTTCTCTTCTGCGTGTGCTGTGTCCTATGCCCGTCTTCTTTCTCCTTTGACCTGTGGCCTCACCACTTCGTCCCCATTCCGCTTCTCTAATCCTTGCATGTGTGGTGCACATATGTATATGTGTATGTGCACGTGTGTGGAGGGATAAGTGTGTACCAATTTGAGACTAAAGGTCTTCGCTGTCAAAACTTCTGTCCCTTTTAAAATACCTCTCAGCTTCAATTGCTCACAAAGACCCAAGGGGAACACCTGTGCCAGGAAGGATCTGTGAGGCCTTTGCTCCCCCAAACTCTGAAAGTACAGCCTGTGCGGTGGCCCAGCCTCCCTGCACCACCTGCTGCTTCTCCTCGTTCTTAATGCTCAAATGCTTCTGGAAGTAGACATGCTCTTAGGCCCTGAGGCCACTTCCTCCCGATTCCGACTTGCAGGGTCACGGAAAGAGACAGAGGAAGGAAGGAGAGGCAGGAGAGTTTCCCGGCCAGGCTTCCTTCTGACTCAAGGCCTGCTCTCTAGTGGGCAGCTGCCTCTCAGACATCTGACTAGTGGGGGCGCTCTGGAGCAGCAGTCCGCTTCCTCACACCCTCTCCTTCTCCATCATAGCATTTCTCACAACTCGTCAACATGTACTTGGTTGTGCCATTATCGCTTTACCCCTCCACTCAGCTGAGCATTTCATGAGGACAGGGGCTTTGTCCATTTGTTCACGACGGTGACATTAGTTTAGTGCCTGGTAGACCATCGTCACATCTCCTGCACTGTCATCACCCTCATCATCTGACACTGACATGAATATGCTGAGTGAGTGAACGAAAGAGCGCTGGGCCTGGTAGTTTCTTTTCTGGAGCCCTCTGCCCCCAAGGCATGGTGCCCTCTTGTCGTCTCTCAGAAAAGCTGTGTGGCTTCCATATTGATTCATTTTACATTTTTCTTTCTGCTCTTCTTTCTTCCCCACCCAAAATAGCCAGTCAGAGGAGGAAGAAGATGGGCTCGGCATGCAGAGGAGGAGAAGCTCCCTGGGCCTGAGTGGGTATCCCCTTACAGAAGAGGATCCAGGAGCCAGGGAGCAAGGGGCTGGGGGCCCATTCCCCCGGGCACTCCGCAGAATCATCTCCATTGAAGAAGACCCCTTGCCCCAGCTGCTGGAGGGCAGCTTTGAGCGGCCGCTGAGCAGATGTCCAGAAGAGGAGGAGGTCTTTGGCCAGGGTGGGCAAGGGCGAACCCAGCAGGCCCGCCCTTCTCAGCTCATGCCCACATCTCCCCGAACGCAGCCTGTTGGGAAGGAAGCTGTGTCCAAGGTAAGGGCACATCCCACCTTGGGGTTAGACATTCCTGCTACGCCGTGTCCAAAAGGCAGCCCAGGAAGGCAGATGCAGCTGGTCTTGTGAGTCAACATATTTGTGTCCTTCCACTGCCACCTTCCCCTGCTTAGCTGAGTGTCCTGTGGGGCTCTCAGGGGTCCTGGTGAATTCTCCTCATAACTTCTGATGTTTGCACCACCCCCTGACCTATGCTCTCTTTTCTGATTCAATGTAACACTTAAATACCATGTCCCACTGGAAGTCCCCCACCAGATCTTCCTCCCACTCTGCAGGGAGAAGCAGGCCATCTGAACCATCTCCTCTGGTTCATGGTGATGACGTTCCACACCTTGTTTGTGACCTGGCCTAGGAATAGGCTCCTTGAACATCCCTCCCCTGCCATCCACCTGACCCTCTAAAACAGCTTTAGAATTGTCCACGGCAGTGTGAAAGAGGTTCCTCTCTGCACACTGGGACAGCCCTTTGGAATCGAGTCCTTGCCACCTTGAGCATTTCCGTGGCAGTATTAGTATGTGTGATAGGAAGACTCCTCTGGCCACTGTGCAGGGCCTTTTTGTCATCGGTTCTCATTCTTGGGTCCAGATTAAGATTCATGCTTGCGTATCACTCCTCTGAAGGGTGGAATGGAGGAGGCCCAAGGCCCAGGGAGGGTGGAGAAGTGGGTATCACCTTCTGGTGGGTGAGGCCCCTCCCCCTACCTGTCAGCACACAGACTTACACATGCAGGCAGCGAGCACCAGTGGGGTTTTCCATACCCCACGCCTTCCCCCATATGCGAAAGAAGTGTCAAGAAGCCAGGGTAAAGGGAAAAGGCTAAGCATTGCATCTGCCCTGGCATCTGATCCTCATAGTCATCTGGTGAGGCGTCAGAAATTTATTCTTCCTTCTGGCAGACGGGGAAGTGAAGCCCAGAGGGCACAGGCTCGCCCTGCTCTCACACATTGTGGCACCACCTAGCTGGGGACAGAAACTGTGGCAATGGGGAAATGTGATCTACCAGGAGCCACATAACAGCCCCAACAGAGGCTCTGCTCTTCAGAAGGTGCTGTGAGGCAGGCCCGCCATGCAAGACAGCTGAGCCAGGAGCTGGTGCAACCTTTCCAGAAAGTAGCTTGGTCATAAGAATCAAGAACTTACAAATGTCACATCCTTTGAACTGGCGACTCTACTTCTAGCAATCTTGTCTCAGAAACAACCAAAATCAGACAAAGACTTACTGCCAGAATGTAAGTGTATAATAGCAAACAATTGAAAAACTAACAGGACGTAAGCTATAGCATGTTAATTCAATAGACGTACACTACTGTTAAAAATCACATTTTCAAAAAAAAAAAAATCAGTGACCCAGAGAAATATTTATAGTTTAATAATATATGAAAAGAATACAATAATACTATTCCAAGTCTCTCTCAATAAAACACATGTTCTTTCATCTATATAGAAAAAAGCCTAGAAGAAATGCATCAGATGGATAGTGACCTCTGCAGGGTGGTAGGGGAGATTATAAATAATTATTATTTTCCTTCCTACGTATCTGTATTTCCTACTTCCAAAAAAAAATTGCACGCATCACTCTTATTTGTAAAGCCTTTTTTAAGTGGTGGGAAAGAGAACAGCAGACCTTTCTCCAGCCCCCTTGCCCCAGTCCAGTTGGCTCACTGTGGATTGTTCCCGGAAGGGACATAGGTTAAGTACATGAACATGAGCAGGAGTTCGCTGTGCTATTCGGCCTGGAGCTGAACCATCAATAAATGTAAAAAAATGAGTGATCTGCCTGGGGGTGGGGTGGGGTCAGGCTAAGGGTCAGGTATAGCCTCTGCAGCCAGGACCGCTCCTCCCACCCTGGGCTTCCTGGGCCTCCGGGTGCAGATTGCTGCTGGGAGCTCCAGTCTCAAACAAATCACAGTTAGAAGTACAGAAGCTGAGCGGGGACAGCAGCGAGCAGATGCCCTTGGTGTTGCAAGAGTAAAGAAAATGAGGCAGGGGGCATAGTTTTTAAGGGGGAGTATTTTTTAAGTTTAAATTCCTATAATTGACCTTGAATTCCTACTTAAGTACTGTATGGAATTGATTTCTCCCCAAAAGCCTGTTAATGGCTTTTCTCTGAAACTCAAGTACTGCTAAGATCTGCTGCCACTCCATTATAGTATTTACTCAACAAGAGGAGCTAATTCCCCCAAATCAATTTCTAAATGATTTAAAAGAGTTTCCTCGTTTGGCTCAGCAGTGCTGGGCTGGACCTGAAGGCTGGACTGTGGAGAGCAGAGAGTGG
This sequence comes from Macrotus californicus, assembly GCA_007922815.1. NCBI lineage: Eukaryota > Metazoa > Chordata > Mammalia > Chiroptera > Phyllostomidae > Macrotus > Macrotus californicus. The sequence goes on along the minus strand of VMDR010015687.1, from coordinate 10,035 downwards.
ACAAACAGCTCTCCCTAAGGAAGGATGGCTGGGAGGAAAGAATGATCCTTTGTGGGTAGGCGGGGCCTTACTTGGCCTCTCTCTCCCTCAGTGTCTAAGCAAGTCCATTCCCTGCTGGGTTTCAGTATCCCAGACTAATGGGCAGCCAACCATCAGCCCCTCTTGCTGCAGGGCAGCAGAAAAGGAGGGGCAGTGGCAGGTGGACTCGGGAATGCTCTGCCCAGTGGCCAGGTATCACAGACTCCCAGCCTACCAAGTGGAGACTCTCTTGCCTTCGTCCCCAGGGCAGATGGGGAGCCTAGATGGGAGCTGATGAGATGGGACCAAAGAGCAAAGGGCAAGGAGTCAAGAGTATCCTGAAAGGGCAGAATAAAAAGCCCCTACCCCAGTCCAGGCTGTCTCAACCCTGTGGCAGAGATAAGTCTTCTTTTTTCTGTCTCCCCTCCTTCCTGCAAACACCCCACCTTATCCTCCTTTTCACCCACTGGAGAATACCTGCCTTTGCTTTGAGCCCCAGCTCAGAGTGTCTGCTCAGCGGACCCTTGGCCCCTCCTCCCTGCCCCCAGAGCCCTTGGATGGAACCTCATGCTGAGACTGCTTGTTTCTATGCCTGCCTCCTTCACTCTACCATAAACCAGGCCCCCTCCCTGCATCTTCAGGCCAGCACAGGGCCTGCAACACTGCAGGCAGACAACAAATATTGGTTGAATGAATGTCCTTCTTCCCTCCTGCTGATGCCCTGAGCCCAGAGCTACCCGCATCCCAGGCTGGGTGGCTTCCTGGTGCTGGTGCAGAGGCCAGGTCCCCACTCTCCCCCAGACACCATGGGGACAGGGACGGGTAGGTGGTGTCAGGAGCAGAGGCTAGCGACTGTCCCAGCAGCTGGCCACAATGTCTGCTGTCCACAGGAGGAAGGCTTTCCCTCCACTCCAGACCAACTCTTCAAGATTGTGTTTGTGGGGAACTCTGCCGTAGGGAAGACATCCTTCCTCAGGAGATTCTGTGATGACCGGTTCTCCCCGGGCATGACAGCCACTGTGGGTAAGTCCTCGCCCCTAGACTGGGCCCTGGTCCATCTCTGGGAAGGGGAAGTTGTAAGAAGGGGACTGAGGGAGGGGCTTGGAGCCCAGTGGGAGAGGCCCTGGGCCCTCAGGGAGAGGAGGCCAGTCTGCTCATTCCACAGTGAGGCTGGGAAGGACAAGGTGAAGTCCATCCACCTCCTGCAGAGTACTAAGCTCACCCCAGTGGGATGGGACTACTGAAAGCTTCCTACGTCCAACAGGAGAGGAACTGAAGTTGGCAAAGGTGGACTTCAGGCCTCTGTACCCTCACTGAGCCTGTCTCCCTTTTATCATTTCTTCCCCACCTTCAGCAAGGCCCTGAATCTTCATGCTCCTGCTGAGGTTCCCTGCCCCTGCACCACAACCTGCACCTCCCCCATGGGCCAGCTGCTTCTGTGCCCTGCCCCACCCGGTGTGAGTGTGTGTGGGTGGGTGGGATGGAGGACAGTGCCCTAGATGGCTCCTTTACCCAGCAAATGTTACCTATCTTACATTGTGGGCCTGCTGGGTGACAGCTGGAGTTCTCTGTAGTAGCTCGTTCGGCCCAGCGATTAGTGGATGATCATGGCTGAATGCATTCCCGCTCTTGGGTAAAATTTTATTTAGATAGAGGACCTTTTCTCTTCTTCCTAAGTTGCTCATTTTATTGGAATATGTGGTGAGCTCATAGGCATATTGACCTTTTTAGCTTTTACCAAGTGGAATCACTTAAGCAAAAAATAAATCCATTGAATGCCTACTATGTACTGTTTAACCTCACTGATAAGTCAGCTATATTTGAAAATATGATGATATGATCTGAATTTTTACCGTGGGCTTTTATATGCATCATTTCACTCTATCTTCACATAACCCAGGGAGGTAAGTATTGTTATCAGCCCAATGGACAGATCAGGAAACTGAAGCCCAGAGAGGCTAAGAGGCTTGTCCACATTCCCATTAGCTGGTTGGTGTAGATACTGGCCTCCCCCTCACCCCCTACACACTCCTTCTGTTCCATTCCACAGTGTAGCTAGTAATACTGAGTTGTACGTGCCCAGCACTCAGTATTGAGGTGGACACTTTCAAGGACACTTTCCTGCCAAAGGGGGTGGACAGAGGTTGGTGCAGGTGGGGGAGGCTGCTGAGGTGCAGTGGGGCATCAGAAATTCTGGATCTTTGTCTCCCTTCTGCCACTAACCAGCTGTGTGACTTCAGTGGACACATTCCCTCTTTCAGCTTCAGCTTTTTCTCATCTGAAAAATGAATGGGGTCCCACAAGACTGCTTCCAAACCTGAGTCTCTGTCCAGGCCATCTTTGATCTTTGGCTGTCTGACCGCTGGCCCCACAAGACAAACTTTTCCTGCTCCAGAGCTCTTCCTGGGGAGACCCCATGTTCTTCCTCTCATCCTGAACTGGCCCTTCCTTCCAACTTTGCTCCTGCAGATGAGTCTCTTCCCACATGCTTCAGGGTGCCATTCTTACTGCCGGGCCTTTTCCTATGCCGTTATCACATCTGGCATGTCCCCCTATCCCCTTCTTTCTGCTCCATTCCACCCCCAAACTGAGAGCACCCCAAAATGAAGAGTGAGGAACCTGATGGGAAGAAGGGCAGAGCCTGTGAAATAAGCTCGAAAGGGTCTGGCCTGGAGAAAAAGGGTTGGGGGTAAGCCACATGCACCAAGCATGATGGTGCAGGAAGCAATGGTGGACTCGCCTTCCCCAGAGATCATTCAGAGGGGTGCGCCCCCATAAGTCATGGCTCAAGCACAGGCCCATGGGAGGCAGAGGGTGGATGCCGAGACCTCAGGCCCTCAAAGGCCCCCTTGCAGGCATGTGCCTGTAGGTGCCTCTCCTGTTGAAATCAGGGAATCAGGGTCTGTCTACATCTCCAACTTGCGCCTCTGAGATGGAAGTTTCTAAAAAGAGAAAATCAGACTAATTTGCACTTCCCAGGAGGCCAATTATGGAAACACCTACAATATAGGGAGAAGAAAAATATCAAAGGTTCCAACTCAAGAATGCCCTTTATCACACTGTGCAAAATATGCAAGAGCAGCAGCTCAAATCAGTGTCCCTGCCGTGCAACATGCCTTGCTTTGGGGCACGTGTCAGTACACACAGTCACACCAGCCACCTGGAAGATGCTCTCTGTAGGGAGACAGAAGAGCCACAGAGTCCTGGCCCTCTAGGGCCAAAGCAATCCAACCCAAGATTGGAGCTCTAGCCAACCCCCTATCCAGGGCAGCAGCCCCTGAACCATAAACACAGCACTCAGGAGCCCCTTAAAGCTCACCTCCATCATCAAAAGGGGCTTCCTGGCTTCCTACTGCCTCATAGGAACATGACTTGTATGTGACTCCTGGCTTGTGCATAATGTAAGTTCTATAATACAACAGTGTGCCTTGAGCACCCTGCCTATACCACCTTAGGACCACATGATTCCTTCAATAGTAGGTGCTTGTGAAGCCTTGTGGGTGTCCTGGAGATATCAAAGGACAGTTTTTACAGAACATTGGAGCTCATTTTGTAAAGGAGAAGACTGATTATTAGAAACTAGAGCTCCCTAGAACCCAGGACTCTGAGTCCAGTGCTCTTTCCTCTGCCCCATATTGGGTCACAGCCCCCTGCTCTTCCCAATAGAAGGCACTCTGCCCTTTCTTGGCCACCAGTTGGGTCTTTATTCCACCCCCCATCTCTACAGAGAAATCCCTAGAGTTCGCCCCATGACACCTTGCAGGCACTCTCACTCCCATGTCCTCCCACTCTAAATGACACCTTGGGCCTGTCCTGCCCCCCTTCCTGGAGTTCTTCACCAGCTCTAACCCACACCACCCCACAACACAGCACACTTCGTGGTGACAGGAGCTCCTGGTTTCCAGCCATCATTCAGGACCCACTCAGGTTGCAAGTTGGAGGTCACCTCCCTGTGTTCATTGAAAGTGACAGCTGATCAGATCCTGAGCACCCAGCTTACCCCTCCACACCCTCCATCACTCCTCAGTTTACAGATGAGGATAGTGAAGCCCCCCAAAATGAGATGAAGTAATGTCATCAAGGTCACATAGCTGATCAAAGGCAGAACTGAGACAGGAACACAAAACATGGTCACCTGGCTTCTGGGATGTTAGAATTGGTGGTGGTCTCAGAAATCAGTGTAGTTCTGGCCCTCTGGTACCATGCTACTGTGTTGCCTTTTCTGTTGGACTTGACTCTTTATGTCTCTGCTCCCCCCATCCACCCATGGACTTATGTGCGTCCTGGACCTCCTTGTCTGAGACCACAAAAAGAAGGACCAGCACCTGGCAGGGACCCCCACAAAGCTCACCACAGCACGGAACCCATTTTTCCCAGCACTCCTTGGTCCACCTTGCTTTCTGCAAGACAAGCATCCTGTCCCCCAGCAAAATGATTTGCCATTGAGGTGGAACAGGGCCACAAAGGCAGCAGACACCTGGCTGCCCCTCTGCCTTCAAGCCTTTCCATCGAGGAGAGGGCTCTGTCCTTGGGGCTTCCCCCCTTGGGCTGGCTGGTTTCAGATCAGGCCCCGAAGGTATGTGGGCAGTGGTTGGTGTTCTCCTGAATTGTTGCCAGAATGTGGACAGTCCCTTCCACAGTCTGTCTCCCAGAGCACAGACTGGGGAAGCCCTTCTACTTTTAGCTAAGAAGCATGCTCACCTTGGATTCACCTCCCAGCCAGTTGTAATCCACTTGGATGGGAGCACTTAGCCCTGGACTTTCTAGGTAAAATGGAGCTGTCAGGTGTCTCTGTGCCCAGGGTACTGGTTGTAAAAAGAAGAATGAGCCTCTCAGAGCTGGGTTTGCAACACCCTGCAGCTGCTGATGAGCTTGGACAAGGCATGCCATCTGGATTCCTGTTTCTTCATCTCTCATAGGTGTGGTGGGTGGTGTGGGGTGCATGTACACATGTGCATGTTCATGTGTTTGGGCATGCTCACATGTGTGTGTGGGGGGGTAACTCACATGGATGTCACAGCAGGAGTGCTGTGAGGATGGAGAGATAGCATATGAAACGAAATATCAAGCATCCCACCAATGAGTCAAACTGCTCTCTTCTGTACTCTCACAAAGGCACTGCTCCCTCTGGCTCTCACCTGTGAAGCACGGGGCCTCCAGAGTCACTCTAGGAGTGGTGACCCTCCCACCTGTCCTCCACTCATGGGCCCCACTGCCCTGGCCTTTGCTTGGGACAATGGCTGGGATGACCTTTCCATCGACTGCCTCCTTGTTGTCTCTTTTGTCTTTTCTGTCTCTTTTGGTGCAAGCTGCTATTGTTGTCCCTCCCTAAGCCCTCCAGGGTGAGGACCTCAGAAGCTGGGCCTTTTTAGAGGTAATAGGGGATGCCCTCTGTTTCCAAGTCTGATACCTTAAGGGGCAAAGACTTTTTGAACCTCATTAATGATTTGTGAACATTGTTAAATGACATAAGAGAGAGGAATATCTGTTATCAAAGAAGTTCTGAGGGCTGCTGTGAGCACAGAATGCATGTTCCTGACCTTGTCCCCTCTCTCTGTGGTCTGTGACTTCAAGTAGGGTCACTGTCTCAGAGAGACAATTACCTATGACCCAGTGGCTGGGATTAGGAGCTCTAATCCCATCTCAAGGGTGAATGTTGCCTTGGGTCTCCTCCCCCCTTCCTCTTTCTTTCTTCTAGCCCTCCCTCCACCTGCCATCCCTTCCCATCCTTCTGCTCCTCCACACACCTTTGCAGTGGCTGATGGAAGTCTGAAAGTATGACCCATCCCCAGGGATATTTGAACGTTATTAGGGGAGCTTTGAAAATGATTTTAGGGAGAAAGAGAGGACGGACGGAAGAAAGGGAGGGAGGGAGGGAGGAAAGGAGGGAAGGAGAGAGGAGGGGAGGGAGGAAGGAGGGAGGCATTTTAGGACAGTCTTCCCTCCTCCTCCATCTTTGCAATGAGAGAGTAAATTCGTGAACAATAACAATTGTCTTTGCATCGGCATATTGCTTTTACATGTGCGATCTCATCTGAACCCTATTATAGTAACCCTAAAATGGTATGGATTATATTACAGTGGAGAGCCTGTGGTTCAGAAAGGTTAAGCAACTTTGTAATAAATGGCAGAGAGAATCAGGTCCCACACCTCCCTGTCCAGCACTCTGTCCACTTTCCCACATCACCTCCCAGGAGCTACACAGGTGAATTGTCACCTTTGTCCGTACGTGACTCCAGACATGTTGGGGCATCATGTTCTCATTTGGAAGTAACAGGCCCTTTCCACCTTACAGGCATCGATTACCGTGTGAAGATGGTACATGTGGGTGACTCTCAGGTGGCCCTGCAGCTGTGGGACACAGCTGGGCAGGAGAGGTGAGGAGCCGTCCCTGACGTAACCCTGCCTCTTCCATTTCCCCAATGGGGCTGCAGGGTTGGGGTGCAGAGGGGAAACTCTGCCTCCCCTGACCCGTGGCCCTTTGGTGGTAGGTATCGTTGCATCACCCAGCAGTTCTTCAGAAAGGCCGATGGCGTCATCATCATGTATGACCTCACAGCCAAACAGTCCTTCCTGTCGGTCCCACAGTGGCTGAGCAGTGTGGAGGTGAGCCGGTGACTTCCTGGGAGCGCTCACACTGGCCCCTGCCTTTCCTTTCTTCTCTGCCCACCTCCTGCCTGGCCCTCTGCTCTTTCAAACCCTGATCAGTGCCCACGATCTGCATGAGCAAACCAACTCAGGCAGGCGTGCGCTCGCTTACCCAAGTGCCAGCGCCAAGCTAGCTGCTGGGGACTCTAAACTGACCAAGACAGACACAGCCCCTGTCCCCATGGATGGGGCATAAGAAAACACACACACACACAGATTCCACCAATAATTGTCATTAGGACTTCCATAGTGCTCCAAATGAGTGGCACAGGGTTAGAGGAGGGGCACGGAGCAGAACGTCAAGGAAGGTCTCCCTGAGAAATGGTTATTTAACCTGAGTCTCAGACGTGCTGTTCCCCCATTCTCACCACCAGCTCCCTGACCCCTGCGTTTTTCTAGCTCCAGTGGGCCCAGCTGTGCCCCGCCCAAGAGTGACACCACCCAGTGTTTGGGGCCTCAGTCATACCCCTTCCCATGAGGGGAGATTGATCTACAGTATGAGGACCCCAGGCTCACTCCAAAGTCACCCTAGACGGGGCCCACAAGCAACAATGCTCTTGCTTGAGTTCTGCATTACTTGTAAGACTGTGCCTTTTGACTTACGTACTTGCAATATGTACCTTTTTACTTCCTGACCATCTGCATGTCCTCCCTTTACTGCTCGAATGCGAACTTCTCAAGGCCAAGGGCAGACTGGGCGAGCCACTTGACTTCCTTCAGTAGGGCCTTGCTCATTCATTCACAGAGCAGTCAAGTAGCATGTCCCGATTTCTTCCACCAGCAGGATGCATGCGTTGTCCATTTATTTGTTCAAAACACTGCCAGCCACCCTTCTAGGGCCTGGGAATTAGAGCGGCAGGTAAAGGAAACAATGCTCCTATTCTCACGGAGCTTACATTCAACCCGCTTTCCAAGCCCACTCGACCCCTTACCTGCTTACTGCACTGTCATGCTGCTGTAAAAGACACAGTTGCCCCTTGGATCCATGCTGCCCTCTGTGCCTCCTGGGAACTGAAGTGCACCTTCGTCATTGTAACCCCATGCTTGCAGGGGGCCCCCCAGAACTAGTGCTCAACCCATGCTGGGTGCATGGATAGGTGCTCTGTGGCTGTGCTGTCAGAGTGCTGGAGTTGCTCATCTTTTCATCCTTTGTCCCTGACGCCTGTGACTCTTCCCACCAAAATCAGTTGCCCTTGTAGTTTGGACTGGTCGGGCCACTCCTTTCTCTACTCTTAATCCACGTGTTTCTCATTCCCTGCAAAATAGGGAACAAGAATGGAAGTCAGATTCAAGGGTTTCTCAGAAATTTGCTTAATACAAATTATTTCTTGAAATTATTGAGCCTAAAACACTTCTAATAGAGAAAATATACACTTTGAAATGTAGTGAATGGCTCGGCACCAAGCTAATAATGAAAGCAAATGGTATGGTAATCCGGAAGTGGTTCCTGTTTAAACTTTGGGGTTTCAGACATGAATTTTTTTTTGACAGTACCAGTGATTTATCTTCCTCATAGAAGTTAAGCTCCAGCAGAGTCTTTAGTGCTTACCTGACCCAGTGGTTTTCAAACTTCCTCTGTTGGAACCCTGAAGTCAGAGTGGCACTCCCCAGGGACGGGGGCAGGGCAGGGAAAGGCATGGCTGTCACAGTCTGGGCCCCTCAGCCCCGTGTCAGTCAGAGGCACTCTACCTGGCTCAGTTTGGGGTACTGGGGGCCCAGGCACAATTTTACTAGATCAGAGGGTTCTCAGATTAAGAAACTGTTGGATAAAAAGGTCACCCATTGTTTTCCCAGCCACACACTTTTTTTCTTTCTCTTTTGTTTTGTAATTATGGTTTGTATACACTATTATATTAGTTTCAGCTATACAACATAGTGATTAGACATTTATATACCTTATACAGGGATTACCCCCATAAGTCTAGTACCCACCTGGCACCATACGTAGTTATTACAGTATCGTTGACTACATTCCCTGTGCTGTACTTGACATCCTCCTGACTGTTCTGTAACTGCTGTTTTGTACTTCTTCCTTTTCTGCTTACTTCCATCTTTTTTACCGGTCCTCCCCAACCCTTTCTCCTCTACTGACTGTCAATTTGTCTTTTGTATCTATAAGTTCATTTCTGTTTCATTTGTTAGTTTGTTTTGTTTTTTAGATTCTTCATATAAGTGCAATCATATGGTATTTGTCTTTGCTGTCTGATTTAATTCACTTAGCGCAATGTCCTCTAAGCCTATTCATGTTGCCTCAGATGGCAGGATTTCATCCTTTTTTATGTCTGACGAGTAGTCCCTTGTACACGTGTGCCACATCTTCTTTATCCATTTGTCTATCAGTGGACACTTAGGCTGCTTCCTTATGTCTTGGCTATTGTAAATAACCCTGCAATGTATAAGGGGTGCATATATTCTTTTGAATTAGTGTTTTGTGTTTCTTCGAATCTATACCCAGAAGTAGAATTGGGTCATAAAGTAGTTCTATTTTTAATTTTTTTGCAGGCTCTTTGTACTGTTTTCCCTGGTGGCTGCACCAATCTTCATTCCTACCAATAGCACATGAGGGTTCCCTTTTCTCCACATCCTTGCCAACAGTCGTTTGTTGATTTATTGATGATTTCCACTCTGACAGGTGTGAGATGATATACCTCACTGTGATTTTAATTTGCATTTCCTTGATAATTAATTGTGTTGAGAATCTTTTCATATACCATCTGTATGTCCTCTTGAGACAAATGTCTATTCAGCCCTCTGCTTAGTTTTTAATCAGATCGGGGGGGGTTGGTGTTAAGTTGTATAAGTTTCTTATATATTTTGGATATTAACCCCTTATCAGATGTATCATTGGTGAATATCTTCTCCCATTCTGTGGGCTTTCTCTGTGTTTTGTTGATGGTTTCCTTTGCTGTGCACAACCTTTTTATTTTGATGTAGTCCCATTTGTTTATTTTTCCTTTTGTTTCCCTTGCCCAAAAGACATATAAAAAAATATTGCTAAGAATGATGTCAAAGAGTTTATTTCCTATGTCTTCTTCTTAGAGTTTTATGTCTTTGAGTCTTACATTTAAGTCTTTAATCTATTTTAAGTTTATTCTTGTATATGGTGTAAGAAAATGATTTGCATTCTTTTACATGTATCTGTCCAGTTTTCCCAATACCATTTATTAAAGAGATTGTCTTTACCCAAATGTATATTCTTGCCTCCTTTGTAATAGATTAATTGACCATAGAGACTTGGGTTTGTTTCTGGGTTCTCTGTTTTGTTCTGTTGGTCTGCGTCTATTTTTGTGCCAGTGCCGTGTTGTTTTGATTACTATAACCTGCAGTATAATTGAAATCAGGTACTGTGGTTCCTCCAACTATGTTCTT
>VMDR010015686.1:0-22015 GCA_007922815.1 Macrotus californicus | reverse complement strand
AAGACCTAAAAGAAGAGACAGCACTACAGTAATAGTAGGAGACTTCTATACCCCACTTTTATCAATGGGTAACTCATCCAGACAGAAAACCAATAAGGAAACATTGACTGTAAATTATACATTAGACCAGATGAATTTAATAGATACAAAAAATTCCATCAAAAAGCAACAAAATAAACATTTTCTCAAGCATGCATATAACATTCTCCAGGATAGGTCATATATGAAGCCACAAAAGAAGTCATAGTGAATGTAAGAAGACTGGGAAATATGGTTAATATTTCAACCACAATGGTATGAAACCAAAATCAATTATAAGGAGAAAACTGGAAAATTCACAATATGTGGAGATTAAACAACATGCTCCTGAACAACCAATGGGTCAAAGGAGAAAAAATAAATTAAAAAACATTAAGACAAGTGAAAATGGAAATACAACATACCAAAACTTAAGGGATGCAGCAAAAGCAGTTAATGTGGAATAGTCTAAGGGATAAACTTCTACATTAAGAAACAAGGATTAGTCAACATGATACATCATATTAACAAGAGATCAAAGTAATATGATTTCAATAGATGCAGGAAAGCATTTGGCAAAATTCAACATTCATTCATTAATAAAAACTCTCAACAAAGTGGGTATAGAGGGAGCACACCTCAACATAATAAAGGTCATGTATGATAAGGCCACAGTTGACCTCATACTCACCTGAAAAACTGAGAGCATTTCCTCTAAAATCAGGAACTAGGCAAGGGTGTCCACTCTTGCAACGTTTATTCAACATAGTACTGGAAGTTCCAGCCTGATTAATTAGTTAAGAGAAAGTAATAAAAGGCATCCAAATTAAAAAGGAAGTAAAACTGTCAGTATTGCAGATGACATGATATTATATATAGAAAACCCTAAAGATTCCACCAAAAAAACTTTTAGAACTAATCAGTGAATTCAGTAAAGTTGCTGGATACAAAATCAGTATTTTAAAAAATCCGTTGCATTTCTATACACAAATAACAAACTATCTGGTAGAGAAATTAAGAAAACAATCCCGTTCACAAGTGCATCAAAAAGAATAAAATGCCTAGGAATAAATTTAACCAAGGAGGTAAAAGACCTGTATAGTGAAAACTATTAAGACAGTGGTGGAAAAAATTGAAAATGACACAAATGGATGGAAAGATATTCCATGCTTATGGATTGGAAGAATTCGTATTGTGCAAGTGTCCATACTACCCAAAGTAATCTACAGAATCAATGCAATCCCAATCAGCATTCCAATGACACTTTTCACAAATATAGAACCATCAATCCTAAAACCCCATAGACCAGGACAGCCAAAGCAATCTCAAAAAAGAAGAAAGCTGGAGGCATCATTCTCCTAGATTACAAAGTAGAATATATTACCAAGCTATATTATCAAAACAGTGTGGTATAGTAATCGGAACAGACTCATAGCTCAGTGGAACAGAACAGGGAGTCTGGAAATAATCCCACATATATACAGCCAGTTAATTTATGTCAAAGAAGGCAAGAATACACAATGAAGAAAGGACAGTCTCTTCAATAAATGGTGTTGGGAAAACTGAATGGCCACGTGCAAAAGAATGAAACTGGACTATTTTACACCATACACAAAAATCAACTCAAGATGATTTACATATTTGCCTGTAAGACTTGAAACCATAAAAGTACTAGAAGAAAGCATAGGCAGTAAACTACTTGACTGATGTTGAGTTTACTGGCAATATTTACTGGCAGTTTACTGGCAATATTTTTTTGATCTGACTTCAAAAATAAAGGCAACAAAAGTGAAAATAAACAAGCAAGACTATATTAAATTTAAAGATTCTGTACAGCAAAGGAAACCATCAACAAAATTAAAAAGCAATCTACTAATTTGCAAACCATGTATCTGATAAGGGGTTAATATCCAAAATACATGAAGAACTGATACAACTCAATTTTTAAAATCTGAATTTAAAAAAAAGGCAGAGGATCTAAATAGACATTTTTCCAAAGAAGACATAGAGATTGCCAAAACGTACATAAAATGGTTCAACATCACTAATTATCAGGGAACTATAAACAGAGCCACAATAAGGTATTGCCTCACACCTATTAAAATGGCTACTATCGAAAGAGAAGAGATAACATGTTAGCAAGAATGTGGAGAAAAGGGAACCCAGTACATTGTTGGTGGGAATGTAAATTGGTACAGCTGCTATGGAAACCAGTCTGGAGATTCTTCAAAAAATTAAAAATAGAATTACCACATAATCCATCAATTTTACTTCTGAGTGTTTATCCAAAAGAAACAAAATCACTACTTTGAAAAGATATATGCACCCCCATGTTAATTCACTGCAGCATCACTAACAATAGCCAAAACATGGAGACAACCTAAGTGTCCATTGATGCATGAATGGATAAATATACACACACATATACACGAGGTGTATACATACTATACATAGGTACACATATATTGTATCTGTGTGTGTGTATATATAAATATATAAATATAAATATAAATATAAATATATACACACACATATATATGCACACACAATACTATTCAGCCATAAAAAAAAATTCTGCCATTTGTGACATGGACTAACCTTGAGGCCTTTATGCTAAATAAGTCAGCCTGAGAAAGACAAATACTGTATGACTTCACCTTTATGTGGAATCTAAAACAACAACTCATAGACACAGAGAACAATCTAGTGCTTGCCATTGGTGAGGGGGAGGTGGCGGTGCTCAAAAGGTGCAAACTTCCCATTTTAAGAGAAGTCCGGGGATGTAACCTACAGCATGGTGACTAGTTAACAGCACTGTATTGTATATTCAAAAGTTACTGAGAGGAAACCTCAAAAATTGTCATTATGAAAAAGAAATACAACTGTGTGTGGTGATGGATGTTTACTAAACTTACCTGGTAATCATTTCATGATATATGTTATGTCAAGTCATTATGCTGTACATCTGAAAATAATAATAAGTCAATTATATCTCAAAAACACAGCAAAATGATCAACAGACAATAACCTTTTAAATTAACATAACACATTTCAAATTATAGAGAAATATTCTTTAAAAGAAAAAGCTTTTGTAACTTACTCTGAGCCGTGCTTCCCTCTTCAGGCTGCTTCTCTGTTGTCACAGCACCGCAGGGAAACCCGTGAGGGCCACTAAGATTCATTTCATCAGTTCTGGTGTGGGGGTGTTTTCCCTACAGCAACCGATTCTCTGACTCCAGCTGAGTGTCCTACGATTCAACTCCATTCTGCCAGTATTTACCTGGAGACACCAGCAGATTCCCCAGGTTAAGTCCTATATGACTGCCCCGTCCTCCACGCTAATTGCAAACCCAGAGCATCACCTGTGTTTCTGGCCAACCAGCTACAGGCTGGTGTTTCCCATAACCACCTCCTCGAATTCACTTAATTTGCTAGAGCCAGTCACAGAACTCAGAGAAACATTTACTAGATTACCAGTTTATTATAAAAAAGGATATAACTCAGGAACAGCCAAATGGAAGAGACCCACAGGGCAAGGTATGGCAAACGGGCACACTTTCCCCTTGGGTGTTTATGGAGACTTCATCACATATGCACGATGGATTAGGTCATTGGCCGTTGGTGATGGAGCTCAACCTCCTGCTCATCTCTCCTCCCTGGAGTTCAGGGTGGGCCTAGAAGTTTGACTGGCAACCAGCCCCATCCAGAAGTTCTCCATAAGTCACCTCATTAACATAATAAAAGACACCTTTATTGTTCTCCTCACAGGAAATTCCAGAGTTTGAGGAGGTATGTGTCAGGAATGGGTCAAAAACCAATTGTAACTCAGCTTGCACTTAACAGGAAACACCTGTCAAGGAAACCTAACACCAATCACAACCCTCCAACTCAGCTTTAGCTGACATTCCCCTAGCAAAGAGGACCTGCTGGCCAGTCATGCCTTGTATCTGAGCTGCCTCTTCCAATGCTCTGTATGTAACATTTACTCTTGCCTAAAATTCTTCCGGAAGTGGACTCCACTGTACTCCTTCAATGCATGGATTTTTTTTTTTTTTTTAAATAAAGGCCTCCAAACTTAAATTGTTTTAGTTTTGTCATTTGACAGGCCCCCAACTGTGAGTCTAGGGACTTACTTCCTGAGGCTCAGAGCTGTCCCCTGGATTCCAGAGACTATCAACAGTATCTGCTGAGAGCACACTCTGGGCTCTGAAGAATATGCCTTTGAGTCTGAGTCTGGAAACATGGATTTGAAACTTGACTGCATTCACCCCAGGCCAGTTGTTAAACCCTCCCAAACCTTGCTCTCTTCACTGATTCAATAACAATGATAACAATGACCGCAATAATAATAATTAACACCAACTTCATAAGACTGTAACAAGGATTTTAAAAAAGCATAACTTGTAAACCCTTAGCTCTCAATACAAATTATATTAAATTTAGCATAACTGAGAAATTGGGTTTAAAAGCAGGCACCGTTAGCTCGGTCAGCATTTCCCCACCCAGGGGCTCCACAGGCCATTGGTCAGGGAGGGAGAGTTCAGTCACCGCACTGAGAGGGTGGCCCCAGTTCTCAGCTCCATCTATTTTATTCCCCAGACACTTGCTCTCCCATTACCTTTCCATTTGCTGGGGAATGGATAACTGGAACCAAAGTGTTTTATCTTTTATGTTTCCCACCACAGTCTGTCTCGGAGGCAGAACGTGAGAAGTCCAGAATTTCTTCTGGCCCCTCTGAACATCCCCAGCCACTCGCACCAGGACTTCCAACCTACGTGCAGGCCACTACACTTCAAATGCAGCAGAGCCTTGGGTTCTCCTTCATGACCCCTTTATGTGAGAGAAGCACACACCACCAGGGTCAAGCAGGGGCACTTGCAAGACAGGACGTTCTTTCTGGAAAAAGCCATGAGTGATTTTGTATGGAACACGGTAGCTTTCTGTTCGGACTAGCAACAGAGCTTGGGCAGAACAGAGAAAGGGTCTTTGTGAAATGCAGGACCCAGCAGCTCTAGGCTCCACCTCTTTCTCAGCAGACAGTCCTGTTAAGGGAACCAGGCCAGGCCTGCACTTCCCGGATGTCTTGGAGCCATATATTGGCTCCCGCATGACTCCAAGGCCAGCCAGACAACTGCACGGCCCCAGCCGAGGAAGTCCAGAGGTCATGGGGTTGACTGGACCCCAGGTCTCCAGAGGGATATTAAAATGCGTTGGAAACATTATGTCTAGCATCTCATGTGCTTGACTGCCCAGGAAGCCGTGGTTTGGGTAACTTTCTGGTTTGACTTACAGGAAGGCCTGATGGGCGTAAAGCAGGAATGTTGTAACAGCTCTGGATCACCTTGGAAAAATATCATTCACTGGCCAGCTGGGCACCGCAATTCCAGGAAGCAGCTGTTGGTGAATGAGCAGCCTCCTCTTTCCCTGTAGCTTTAAGAAGCGTGTCAAGGGCCTCACCCACCTCCTGTGCACGGGGAGAGACTCCCACTGCCACACACTGGCTCTTGGAAAGGGCCTAAAACCAGGGCTCCATGGCAGCTCTTACCCCCAGAGCTGGAAATATTGGGCTGGCCAAAAAGTCCGTTGTTTTTTCCATACGATGGCTCTCGTAGCACTTACTTGTCTTTTACTTCATTTGAAACAATTTTGCTAGATTGTATTGTGACAGCTGTCCTATCCGCATGCATTTTTTTTAAAAACTTATCAAAATTGGTGAATTTTTGTGCAGCCATTTTAATATTAAAGATGGAAGGAGATACGTAACATTTTTGGCATATTATGCTTTATTATTTCAAGAACGATAAAAACGCAACTGAAGTGAGAAACGCAACTGAGAAAAAGATTTGTGCGGTGTATGGAGAAGGTGCTGTGACTGAGCAAATGTGTCAAAAGTGGTTGGTGAAGTTTCTTGGTACTATTGATATTTTGGCAAATAGTTCTTTGCTGAGGGGCTGTCTTGTGCATTGGGAGATGTTTAGCAGCACCCCTGGCCTCTACCCACTAGAAGCCAACAGCAGGAGGTAGTTGACATACTCAAAATATCCAAAGCAATGAAGTTATTGGTGAAAATGAAAAATGTGTCTTTACAGAAAAAACCATATGGAATTTTTGGCCAACGCAATATTTTCAGGCTTTTGATACAGAAGAGCATGCAGAGTTCCTGTTTCTCTTTTCTAGAGTACACAACAATGGAACTAGGTAGAAGCCTCTGGATCTGGATAGCATGTTTTGCATTTGTCTCGACGAAATGCCCAGTCTCTTTCCTGCAGAACCAGCCAGGGACGTCGGTTGCCACTATCACTGGAACAGCTTTGGATATAACATCTGTGCCTCCGTTTTCTGTCACCAAATAGAGCTACTCAAACAGTGAACAGATTTGGAGAGGAGGGTCACCGCTGGGTTTTTCACTTGAGAGCCTGTGTGTGTGTGTGTGTGTGTGTGTGTGTGTGTCTGGCTCCCCTTTAAAACGTTACACTCAAACACCAATTTAAACTCAGTGACCCACATTGAGACCCATTGGATATGAAAGCAAGTACGCATTCACTGATGACTCAAATTAAAAGATGAGCTGAGTCCCTGTGAGCTGTGCAGATTTTAATCCCTCCACTCACCCTATTGGAATGTGCCCACCAACTTACCCTCTGAGAGTCAGCAGCTGGGGTCTTCCAGAGCTTGTATGAGTACACAGGGAAGCCAGAGAGAGATGGGTGACTTGGCCACAACCACCCTCCAAGACTCTGTCCTCATGGCCTTGGGGACGCGAGCCCTTGGGCCTAATGGGACACAGGAGGCTGTGCAGCCTGCAGGCATCCGAACTGGCAAACAGGGAAGAGTCGTATAGCAAGTGCAGCCTGCTCGAAGGGATCTAATTTAAGCACGGGGTTTGGCCCCACCTGTGGCCAGAGCCCTGCGGCGTGGAGGGTGGGGATGTAGAGGATGCAGTAAAACTTCTGGGTAAGACTCAGGTCAGGGTGGATGAGGACGAGGACAACCTCCCAACGACCAGCCACTGGAGCTCATTGCTTGCCCTAATGAACAATGTCACCCCTCCTCTGTTCCTTCTTTGTACCTGCCTTTACTCAGTTTCCATTCTTTCTCTGTTGCTTTTTGATGGCTGTAGGAGTGTCCAACCTTTTGGCATCTCTGGGCCACACTGGAAGAAGAAGAGTTGTCTTGGGACACACATTAAATACACAAACACTAACAAAAACTGATGAGCAAAAACAGGCTTTAAGTAAATTTACAGTTTTGTGTTGGGCCGCATTCATAGCCATCCTGGGCCGCCTGCGGCCTGCGGGGCGCGGGTTGGACACCCCTGGACGGTCTAGGTCCTCGGCTCTCATCATCCCATCTAGAAACTTGTTAGAAATGCAAACTCTCAGCCTCCATGCCAGACCTAAGGAATCAGGAACTCTGGGAGTTAGGCTGGCAGTCAGTGTCTTAATTAGCCCTCCAGGTGATTCTAAGAACACTTGAGTTTGAGAACCCTGCTCTCGTCTCCTCTTTCCCCATTAGGCTGCAGGCTCCCTGAAACACTGACGATGGAGGCCTTAGTGCAGGCCTGGGCACCCAGGGGCACAGCTCTGCACAAGACCTGTGGCAGGAAGTGGAAAGAAGACCAGGGAGGCAGCCTGGAAACAGTCGGGACCTGGGGTCCAGTTCAGTGATCCTGGCCAATCCTCGGACCTTTTGGTTCCTCCTCTGCAGCATAGACAAACAGTGGGTCTTTGAGGTTGGGGTGGTTCTCACAGTCTGGAAGTCTGGATCTGGCCGGCCTCATTATTCCCCTTTCCTGCTGACTCCCTGACCAGCTCCCAGGACAACACTGGGTTTCTCCTTGTTCCCAGTCAGTTACTGTTTGTGCACGTGTGAGAGAGACAGAGAAACCGAATCTGGAAACAGAATAGAAATATGTGTGGGAGAAGCCATAGCCTCCAACAGAAAAGGCGCCAGGCTTTCAGTGTGTGCTCCAGCGGGCAGATTGCTGAAGGAGTCCCTTCTGTCAGGAGCTCCCTAGGGGAGAGAAAAAGGGCTATGCTGTCAGGCGCTGGTGTGGCCAATTAAAGCAACAAGGCTTTAATCACTCAGTGATGGTATAAGCCAGAGTTTAAAACCGGAGAAGGTGCCCAACCCCTTTTTCCATTTCCCCCCTAGAACTGCCCACTGGCCCATGGTCGGGTGGATCAGCATAGATGTGGGGAGTCATCTCACCATCGAAGGAGTCCCTTCGTGGGGGCAGTTTTATGGTTCCTGAGGTAGGGGCGAAGGGGCAAGTTCTAGGAGTGGAACAGCGCTGAGTCAGAGCAGGGAACATGCCTCAAGGGTTCCTCCTCCTCCCCTCCCCCTACAAGAAGACCCAGCAGAGACCTTAACAAGACCACCGTCTGCCAAGTTCCCAGACAGAGTCTTAGGAATTAAGGCCCCTCTGGACTACAAATGTAAATACATGAAGAGCGTGACCTGCCTGGTGACCTGAGTCTGCACTTCCGTCCAGAGATTGGTCACAGACTGGGCACCAGGGCTGCTGTGGCAAAGGCAGGTTCTGCCCCAGGCCTGCTAGGCAAAGCCTTTGTAATCACCTATGGTCAGGCCTGGAAAAATCGCACATAAGACTGCTCACCTCCTGCCAGGGAGAGACTAAGTGGCCTCTTCTCCCACCTGTCTCTCCTGAGCCAACTCCCCCAGCTCTCAGGCAAGGATCAGGGTACCTGTCTGCACAGAGATGCAGTGACTTTCCCCAGGTGGAAGTCACTTGTCACCAACTTTTCAAGGATCAAAGCCCCTGATTCCTGTCTTTAAATCACAGGTATCTCATCCCAGCTGGTGTGGCTCAGTGGATTGAGTGCCGGCCTGCAAACCAAAGGACCGCTGGTTCAATTCTCAGTCAGGGCACATGCCTGGGTTGCTGGCGGGATCCTGGGTGAGGGGACATGTGAGAGGCAACCATACATTGATGTTTCTCTCCCTCTCTTTCTCCCTTACTGTCCCTCTCTGTAATAATAAATAAAGTAAAATCTTTTTTTAAAAAGGTAAGATTTTAAAAATGACAAAAAACATTACAGGTATCTCTAAGAAATAATTGAGAGAACTAAGTGCAAACTGAAGGGTTCACATTACTGGCAGAATATGACTCCATTGCTGTTAAGTGGCAGTTTCCTGACCCTGTTTCTGGAGATGATCAGGTATGAATTGATTTGTCTTTTCTCTCTCTTTCACACCCACCTCCCACAATGACTCAGCTCCTGGTAGCAGAGATGGGTACGTAACTTAAATGGAGGTGATGCACAGGCATGAAGAGGGAAGTGAGAGCCAGCAGCTGGGCAAGCCCATGGCATTTGATAATGTTGATACAAGAGCTTGTAGCCTGCTGACCACTAATCCCAATGAAATGCATCCCACAGGAACCAGAACTGTCTTTCTGAAAGATGTTCAGGGTGTGGAAGAAAGTGAAATATTTCTCTAACACCGAATCACTCACTTGCCCCAGCCAATATTATTTTCTGTTATATTTTCTACTGATATGTCCTGTCTTTCCTTGAATTGAATTGTAAACTTCTTGAGGGCAAAGACTAAGCCTTACATGTCTGTATATCACCCAGAGTAGGCTGCACTCAAGTACATGCTATCTGGATAAATGGTCAGGATACAGAACCTCACATGACCACAAAAGTACTTCTAGTGTAGTCTGGAAATTTCTAAGTCAATGTTTATCTACTTTTACATACAATTGTGTCCTATCTTCCCAAGTGGATTGTACGTGTATTCACGTTTGAGACTTCACAATATCTGGCCCGTAGTTGGCTCTCAACAAATACATACTTAATTAGATTTCTCAGAACAATCTTCCCCAAGAGATAGAAAATTAACTGGAACTAGAAATTTAATCCTCTTAAACCTGTGTGAGATTCCAGGCATGATCATACAATATCACCCCTTCCTAGAGCTCCTCAAAGGGAGGCCATATGCAGATGGGGGGCTATTCTGCAGAGAGTGAGCTAATATACCCCTTTGCTTGTTTTCCCCAATACTCAGAGTTCATTGTGGAGATTTATGGGTTTGTGTGTAACACACTTGATGATTATTTTGATGACAAGCCAGAGAGCTGATCTCCTGCTTTCTAACTGGACAGTTTATATAATTTAAGTCTAGAAAGAGGCTCTGTCCATTCTAGACCAGCAGAGCCAACCCCACCATCCCAATATGCTCTCCTCCAGCCTTTCTTTCATGCAGCCCTGCCACCCCTCCTGCTTCTTTGAAAGCATGTGAACAGGTCCCTGGCATACAGCAGAGTTGAAGTGAGCTTGTCCCCGTCTTCCTTTCTGGTGATTTCTGACTGTCTTATGGTCAGGAGCCACCCTCTAAGTTTGTTCTCTGCATCGGCCAGGCAGAAGAGCAGCCACCAGAGAAATTCCAGTTTAGCATTCCTCTCCGGGTCAATGTAACTGCCAGCAGAATTACCTGGAGGAGAGTTTTAATATTGTGGCTCCTGGGAAGTCACCTGGGAAAGATTTCCAATTTAGTCAGCCCAAGTGATGTTCAATCAGCTGCACTTTGAAACACTTGACAGATGATTCCGACACATGGACAAGTTGGAGACGCACTGGGTAAATTCTAAGCTCTTTGAGATCAGGAAACATGAGTCCTCCCTTCTATGTCCCCCAGTTACTAGCACAACACCTGACACATAGCTACTATTTAGTCAATACTTATTAAGTCAATGAGTAAGTAAATGATTGAAAACGGTGGTGGGTTAGAAGTGCAGTCCCCCTAGCATCTTACTGAAAGGTTGGGCAAGGGCCTGTGGGATGTGCGAGGCCAAACCAGTCACAGTGGGGCCAGGGATAAGAGTAAAGCAGCAGGGTAGGAGATTCGGTGAGCGGAAAAAACTGGGTAATTTGAGATCCAGACGTGACCCCTGCCCTCGAAAATGCTGCTGCCCCTGTGTTGGGACTTAAAGGAGTTCTGCTCCTAGCCTTACCTAAGGAAGCAAACCTGGTTGATCATTTCCTTGTTTGGAGGTGGGGGAGGGGGACAAGCCCTGCATTGTCAGGATAACGTCTACACTCCATTCTCAGGTTCACAAGTCCCTTCTTGGCTCCTCCTTGGCTCAACGCATGCTACTTGCTCCCATCTCTGTTACACACACGGCCACCCCCTGCCTTCCCGCAGGTCTTCCACCATTGGGCATTCTCTCTGGCCAGCTCTTGTCTGTTCTCTCTGACTGCAGTGCTCATTCCCTGACCCGGTTTCCCCTAGCAAACTCCTATGAGACCATCACATCACTGATTCAAAACATCACCTTCTCTTCCCCCAGGGGGCCATCTGCTCGCTGAGGAGGGCGGGATCAGTCTGCTGTGTCCAAAGCCTAGCCAGCAGGTGCTCCGATATTTGTGCAATGATCAGAAGTTGGAATGGGAAACCAACGGCAGACACTCAGGACTGGTGTTTGCTTGTGTTCCTGTAAAGCTGGGTTTTGCAGACTAAACTCACGCCCTTGAATCTAGAGAGGAACTGTGATGCTTGGGGATGTTGATAAGGAGTTGTTGATAAGGAGAAAAGCAAATGAAGGCGTGAAGGTGGGAAATTTCAAAATAAAGACCAGAGAGGTGGAGTTTTCTATTTTCTGCACAATCTGTGGCTGGGGTTAAAGGCAGAAAGGCAGTGGGGAGACGAACTGCTGGGGTCACACTTGGCCAAGATAAGCTGCCCCATGCTGAGAAAACTGTGGCAGCTGCACAGGTGTCACGCTGGGGCTGCAGGTGGGAACGACCACCTGGGATGCAGGGGCGGAGTTTACAGGCTTGGCACAGACAGGGTCAGGTGCACCCCGAGGAGCAGGCGCAGCGAGACCAGCGGTGGGGGCCACTGATTCCCCTGCTTGACAGGCTGCTGCCTTGATTTGGTCTGACAAGTAGAGGCTGCTGTTAGAAGTGGCCTGGATTTTTGACATTCAGCAAGCTAGAAATAACCAGCTGGGCTCCAGGCGCTGTGGCCACAAATGTCTTGCCCTTTCAAAACAACGGCCTGATTGAAGGGGCTTTGCCCTGGTGCAGACCCGTGTGTAAGGCCTGGGTTCTAGTCCACACTCAGAGTTTAACTCCGTGATGTAGGGGAGTCACTTGGTTTGACTGAAGCTCCACTTTTCCTCTGTTAAGTGGGATTATTGGACCCCATGTTGCCTCTGCTAGAAAAATTCTAAGTAGCTGCCCTGTCTCTCCTAATCTCTTGGCCTGAACTTGATGTCGGCTACTTCTAGAAGCTTAGCGCTCCAAATAGCCACTTTGAGAGGGACTAGTTGGAAGATGATCCTGATTGAAAACGTGCTGATTAACCTCTTGAGAATCATGGACCCTATGAGAATCTGTTGAAATCTGTGGGCTCTCGCCCTAGAAAAATTTACATGCCGAACCCAAACAAATATTTCTTACAACTGCAGAGGATTACTGACTTAAACCACAGACTCCTGATTTGACATTTCCATTCTAGTCATCCTCTGGCCGGTGAGGAGATGGGGCTGAAACAAGCCCTCAGGGTCCTCCCCCAGCCCCGCCACCTTCCTATCCTTGTACACCAGGAGCACCATCTTTTCCCTCCTTCAACCATCTTCCTCACCATCCCCCACACTTGGACACTCTCAAGAGAGAAATTGTCCTATAAATATTTATAAAAGGCAGGAGATGTCCTGTAGCGGAGAGAATGAAAAGTAATACCCCAGTCTGCAGACCCAGCCAGATGCTTTTCTCCCAGCAGCCACCTCACCCTCCCCGCAAGCCTGGGTGGTGGGGGGCTGGTGACTGGAGTGGGAGAGGAAGCTGCTGTGCAAAGTGTCCCCCACCCCCTTCAGAATCCTCACGGTGAACCCCATTACAGAAAACTTTCTACTCCAACAGTAACCACCAGCAGCCACCTGGCAGGGGGCAGAAAGAATGAAGGCTGTTTTGCATAATGGCTTGCCCACAGTATCTTGTTACAAATCGGTTTCTTGTGTAATGGGGAACTACTGGAGGGATCTTTTTGATGTAACTGCAAGAAATAGCCCTAACAATAGATGATTCAGGAGGCTAGTAATTGGCCCTCACTCCCACCACATTGTTGGGATAAAATGACCCAGCCCAGTTAGTGGCAGGAAGGCAGCAAATAAAAACCTAACTTCTTTCTACTCAAAATGTGCAAGGGACCAGTGGCACCCACATCCCCAGGAGCTGGGTAAAATGCAGGCTGTCTCCCAGACTGACTAAAAAGAGATCTGCATGTTAAAGAGATTTTTAAAGTTTGAGAGACCTAACCCAAAATCGGCTGATAATGGTCATCAGTAGAATCCCAGGCATCCCTCCCTCCCACCTGGGAAAACCACAACAGGCAGACGAAACCCCTCTACGCCCTGCTTGCAGGAGAGGATGCACATGCTCACAAGGAGGACCCAGTCCTTGCAGACACCCCTTCCTCAACCAGAGACCTCGCCCACCTGTTTGTAGAGCCACCCGCCTTGCGCTATTCTATTCTATTATTTTATCCTCTGGGAAAACAGAGGTCCTTTATCTGGAGGTACAAGAGACCACCTCCGAAACAAAATTCAGTTTGGATTTAGCTGTGGCAGTAGCTCTGACCTCGTTGCTGCTGGAATCTGTTCCCAGGTCCAAGTACCAAATACTTCAGGGGAAATGGGAAGAGGGTGACTTCCTGGAGTGGCTCCTTTGCACAGCCCAGCACTGTTTTCACTTGCCTTTGGACATGAAGGTTCAGAAACCACGGGAGATGAAGAGAGCACAGACCCAGAGTGGGACACGCAGGGGAAAGGAGGAATAAAGTGTGGAAACCTGCCCTGGAGAAGACAGGTTTGGTGACAACTGTGGAGACAGAAGAAGATTGACCTCCCAGGACATCCCTCCCTGCTCTACAGATACTGGGGTTTTCATGGATTAAGAAAATAGAGGCTTGGCCAGTTTATAGAAAATATAATGTGGGCTCTCTGCTGCTGGCCTGGCTTTTAAAGGGGTCAAGAGCAGACCAACTTCAAGGTGTCAGCTGCTCTGTTTGCAGCCCTAGGAAGACATCCTTGATCTTTTATTGTCATGCCTTCCCTCAGAACTGCAAACTCTCCCTGAGGAAATGGCTTGTCTTAAAAGAGATGCTATTACAGCTGAAATGTTTTAGCTTCACTTCCAATCTCTGACTCCTCTTGGAAAACAATTGCTGCTGTGGTATGCCTTTTATTCTTGCCTCTTTGCAAACAGTAGCTAAGTGGGCACAGCTGCTTAAAATTCAGTAGGACTTCAGTGTTTCCACGAATGATTCAGACCAGGAAAAATACCTATAAGCAAAGCACAGTCCACGTTACAAGGGTTTTCTTTTGGGCCCTGATTCAGGGGGTGGAACTAAGTAAGTGCTACTTGAAATCTTGGACTAATGAGACACTCAAGAGGCAATGGGACTGCATAACACCCCAACATCCAATTGAAAAGAAAAACAAAACTTCACCTCCATCATGTAAATGTTGGGCAATTTATTATAGATGCTATAAAGGGATTTATTTTTTCTCAAAATGGTTGATCAGAGGAATCCTGAATCACAACCCTAATACAGACTCTCAGCTCCAGGCAGCCTAGTTACTGTGGGCCCAGCTCTTCATTGCTCAGCAATCCTAGCTTATCCGAAATATTTTCCTTTAAAGCTTAAATGTATTTCCTGCAGGAATATTTCCTGCACGATCTCAGCTCCTAGAGATCTCATCTTTAATCGGGGTTGGGGTGGGTGGGCGGGGGATGGTCACTGCTCAGGAACAGAATCTGCTGTACCATCACAGTCCTGTTTCTGTGTAACCTTGGAGTTGGTAATGGTAACAGCAGATACATCTCCTGTTATCTCCAGAGTTCCTGTTATACGCAATCTGTGCTTGACCAATGTCAGCTGGTTCACTGAGACAAGACAGTGATCTCTAAGTGTTAGGTCCTTGACTCATCCATCTGAGACCCAGGACCTCTTAGGAAGACTGAGAAAGGGTTAGGACTACTGACTCAGGGACATTCTTGGCTCTGTATGAATGCTTTGTTTTTAAAACAAAGGTTTATTTGCCCTGGCTGCTGTGGCGCAGTGGATTGAGTGCCATCCTGAGAACCAAAGGGTCACTGGTTTGATTCCCAGTCAGGGCACACTCCTGGGTTATGGGCCAGGTCCCCAGTGGGGGATACGTGAGAGGCAACTACACACTGATGTTTCTCTCTCTTTCTTCCTCCCTTCCCCTCTCTAAAGATAAGTAAATAAAATCTTTAAAAGTAAATAAATCAAAGGTTTTGGCCTGCAATGAAGAGGCCTAACCTCACTATCAGCATATTTTTGAGTATCTGCTTGTGTTGGATCTCACTGCCAAGCCAAAGCCGCCCCACACAGGTTCGCTCACTCTGCCCTGTGCACTCCCCAGGGACTGGGAAGGTGGTGGGGTGTGTCCAAGCTGACACTATACTCAAGGAAAGTGAACAGGGCACAATCTTTTCAAATTCCTCCAATGTTCCAAAGAGCCAAAACTAATGAAAAAAACATGAATTTGTCTTATTCACAGTGGTTAACGCGCCTCCAAAAGCAGTTGTTTGGCTAGCTGGGCTGTCAGTGGCCATTGGCCGATAAGGCCTGCAGATGTGGATCAGAGCAGTGCCCTGCATTTCTACAGTGAGGCTGCTCTCCTCCACTGCACGTCCCCTCCATCCAAATGGGGTCGCCGCATTGCATGTCTGCTATGCCCAAGGCACTATGGTAGGCATTGGAGATACAAAGATAAACGGACATTGCCTATAATCTAGTGGGACAGACTGGAATTAACCTAATAAGCAAACAAATATATAATTATCAACTGTGATAAAGGCCCTAAAGGAAAAGAATAGGATGCTCTGCAAGAACAATATAAGAAGTTTCATGTGACCTAATGAGAGTGGGTTCAGGAGGCCTTTGCAGAGACAGTAACATGTGAGCTGAGCACTAGAAGAGGAATAGAAATTGAAAAGTAAAGAGGGGTAAGGGAGTGCTTAAGACAGAACTTGATCGTTGGAGTCACTGAAATAAAGTCCTTATGGCTGGGTTAAAGGGAATGAGGAAAGCGATGGCATAGAGAGGTACGCAAGGGCTGGATCTGTGAGGAGTTTGGCTTTTATTTTGAAAAATGGAGAGCCATTTTGAGCAGGGGATGAGAACATTACATTTATGTTTCCAGAAGATTGCTCTGGTGAGACAGTGATGCACAAAAACATTATTCACATCTCTTCCAACACTCCCATGTGGAGTTTAATGAAACCCTGAAACCTTGCTACCGTACCCCTGAGCCAACTGAGTCATGCCTCCCCAGGCCCACTGAGAAGCAAGCCCACAGGGCTGTTGAAAGGTGTGGGAGCCCTGGTAAAAGTCATTGCTAAGGTATTCAAATCTCGGTTGTTTTAATTTTACCATCATTTTGCCTCCACTCCCAAGGAATACATTCTTAAAATCATAACCCTTCGGTGCCCATGCCCAGGCAGGCTCGCTCACTTCTGTTGGAGCACAGTAATCATGCCTCTGACTGTGAATTACCAATCCCAAATTAAATGATTAGCCCAAGGTCAATGGACTAGTCAGCTGCCACAGCAAGGACAGCTTTTCAGTTCCCTGCACACAAGGCAGATGTGTTCCCGGGGACTGTTGTCACAGGCTTCTAATTTGGGTTACTTAGAAAGAGAAAGAAAGAATTTGTGCTCCCCAAACACTTGAATTTGTCCTATGATATTCCTGTTTATTCTAAGATCCAGAAGTTCCCAGAATCACCTTCTGGGATGATCAGAAACTCTGAGTGGGGAATGATTCATTATTTGAAAGGCATTTTTAACCAAGCCTGGTTCTGCCTGAGCTATGACCACCCTTTGTGAATGATGGTAGCTTACTTATGGGCTGTCCCATCTTGCCATTTCCTGAAGCTACTGGCATAGTTGAAACAGGCATATGAACAACCCCTGGAGCTGCTGGAAAGACATCTTAATCCGCAACAGGTTTTGATCTGAAAAGGAATCACTTGTTCATTAGATGTGCTTTACAAATTTTGCACTGTTGGCAGCTTAGTGTCTGAGCCTTTCCCCAGCCCTCTGAGCAGAAATGAACCCAGGGTTACTCATCCCTCAGCATTTTAAATGAATTCTAGAAGTGCTCAGTCAAGCAACTGAAAAACCTGTGTTATTTCAAGACTTATGAATATGTTTCAAGCCCCGGTAATGCCACTAAAATTAGAAATGACTTTTGTACCAGAGGTAGCATTCTACCTCCGTCAGATAAGGTGACAAGACATGGGGGATCTTATGAGCGGCTCCTCCAGGAAAAGAAGCAGCGGCTTGAAAAATTGGAGCTACATGCAAGCTGTGTCCTTGCAGACCGAGCTCCTTCCCTTCACCCCACTTCCCACTCCCTGAGCTGATCTGTCCTGACAGCTGCCGAATCAGCCCTCTCACTCCTGGGGCTTGCTCTGGCACTGCCACAGCTCCTTCCTTCCCATGCCCACTCCTCATTTCAAAAGCTTTTTCAGTCTTACTCCAGGCGTGAATTAAACTGACCTAAAACTCTTCATAGGAAAAGGTGGCTTCCCCTAGGTTTCAGCGGACATGTAAATCTACGGTGCCAGAACTTATCTACCAAGTGCAAATCTATATGTGGATATAAATGATCTGTGAACAATGCTGAAGAACACACAGGGCAGAGGGAATGCTGTGACATCCTGTTAACATCCTTCTATGGTTAAAAATTGTTTTTTCTGACCTTTGAGCTGTTGGAATACCTTCTCTGTTCTGTTTTTCCAATTTAGAACAGCCCCTCCATCTGGGTCTATGACCTGTTCACAGAAGAGCAGAGGCTTAATCCAGTTGAGTCTGATGGGAAATAAAATGGGGTGTTCCTCCTTTCCTTACTGACTGGTCATCCCATCTGTCACCAGCTGATAGAGTGGCCTTGGGCAAATCACATGATCTCTCTCCTTCCCTTCCTTGTTTATAAAGTAAGGAAAATCCTGTTCCTATGCTCTCACAGAATTTCTGTGAAACATTAAATTTGCAGTATATGGGTGAACTGTGCAAAGTTTTTAAATAGTACATAAAGATAACCATGATATTATATGAAATAGTGTCTGCCCACCCTTTCTTCCTATTCTTCCTGGGGGAGAGGGGGGACAAAGAAAGAAAGTCCTCGCCAAACTATGTAATGCCACGCCTAGTTTAAGTCCTGGTCAGAAGGGATCCATCCACGAGTTCCTAAGAATACACATGTGCTGCCTTTGTTATTTTTAGTCTCAACAGCCCATACCTCATGTTGGGGTGGAGAAGAAGTCATACAAATTCCTGGGGGCAGAATCTATGGTATATTAATATAAATGCCACAAAGAGTTTAGCCTGGCTGCCCGTATTCAGAGGGCTTGAAAAATCATATTGTGTGTGTGCTGTCTCTGACAGTGTCTTCTTTCTTACACTGAAAATTACTAGGGGCAGAGACCAGCACCACCCACCTACTTTTCATGGCGCAGTGGCAATGAGTAAATGCTTCTGTGGGTGACAGGACTGTGGTCCCGGCGCTTCACCAATGAACTAGCTCGCCTGGAGGACAGCTCTCAGTTTCTGAGCTACATTGTCTTAAGTTGCAGGTTTTCAAATGGTGTTCAGTGAAACCCTTTGGTGGAAGGAGGAAGAGTCATTATTATTGTTATTATTATCATCATCATTATTGTCACTATCATTATTATTTAGCATCTGGGGCTAATAGGAAAAGTTTCAACACTGCTGTCTTCTAGCACTAACTTTCTATGGCATGAAAAATTCTACCAGATTGTTCCTATGAGGTTTTTTTTTTTCATGCAGCTGGATTTTCCTTTTTTATTTCTTCAAACTAATACCTTTTGGGGAGTAATGGTTAGAAAGAGGCCATCGTGCTCATGCCTGGTAGATTAGGACTTCTCAACT
The DNA here is from genome assembly GCA_007922815.1 of Macrotus californicus. Taxonomy (NCBI): domain Eukaryota; kingdom Metazoa; phylum Chordata; class Mammalia; order Chiroptera; family Phyllostomidae; genus Macrotus; species Macrotus californicus. Next base: position 3,044 of record VMDR010015686.1, on the reverse strand, counting down.
TGACCCACCCATAACCTGGAAGGGTTTTTCTGTAGGAAACAAAGCCCTGTAGGACCAGGGCTTTGGTCAGGTGGAACAGGGACCAGGGCTGGAAACACTGTCACATGGCATCTCCCAAGACATGGTGATACTTAGACACAGCTTAGAAATTTGCCAGTATTTCCTGAGCCTCTATATACTTGCCAGTAATGCAATGAGAAATTGTCAAATTGGTCCTGTGTTCTGTCTTCTGAAGTAATTTTAATTAAAATAGACAGACATTAACATAAATTGCAGAGGTAGAGAATTCATTAAAAATCGAAACCGTGCTGTCTATCAGAAGTGGCATAATTTGCCACTGGCTGTCAGTGTGCCCTGAGTGATTTTGACCCAAAGGTTGTTACGACTTTGTCAAGTAATGCAGAACCAAGACTGGGAATCTGATGAGCCAGGGAGAGTATTGTCCCGAAGGAGACCCCGAAAATGGGTCTGCTGCAAAATGACTAAGGTCCTCAAACAGTTCGCATGGCCGTCCCCATCAGGTTCACCATAGTCACCCGAATGAGAAAGCAGTGATGTGACACATCTAGAATCTGTATTCTTGTCTTCTGTTTCCAGCAATTACTTTCCATCATGCAGCCTTTCTGAGGACCTTAGCCTAGAACTTTCTCCTTGTTTATCAAAAAGACCTAGCTGGTAACAGAGACATCTTGTGAACAAGTAGGAGCTGGTAGATTGCCCAAACCTCTCCTCAAAGCTCTTCCCAAAACCACATGTTGATTCTTTCCCTCTTCTCTCCCTCCATCCCTCCCTCCACCCTCATGCTTACCCCTCAGCAATCCCACAGAGTATCACCTTATTCCTGCTCTTGTCCATCAGGAGACCTTTCTGTTTAATGCTGAGCATCTGGAAACAATCTCTCAGAAATATGTTGGCACTTCAGCACTCATCTGAAGAAGCAGATAGCTCAGATTGAAAAGGAGATTGGGTTTCACTGTTTTGAGTCATGACATATGGAGAAAGGAGCCCAAACGAAGTATTATAAAAGGCTTAGAGAAATCCTAGGGTCAAAACTTCTTAAAGTTTTATGACCTAGTTGGAAGGTGGCACATGTTGATTTTGTGGTTCATTTGTATAAAACAATTGGGTGACATCATTGTTTAGGTACAAGTCTATGTTTATCCCCAAGGCAATTCCTAACTGATGGTGCTGGCAACCATGAGATGCTGCTCTGTACACAACAAGCATCACGGTCTGCTTTGCTCATTCGCAGAACATGCAGTTTTCTCAAACATATGAGGTTCTCACTTTCTCCAATCAGTGAAGCAGAGAGCCTTTAGAAGGGAAGTCGGGAAATCACTCCCTCTTAAAAGAACTATTTGGATTTTAAAATAAAGTCTTCTTTAGCTTTAACTGCATCTTGTTGGTTTTTTCGTTTTAAACTTTTTATTTTGAAATAATTTCAAACTTACAAAAATAGTGTAAAAACGTTCCGGTATACCCTTCACCCAGATTCACCATTTCTGAGATAGCGTTTTGTTATTTCTCTCTGGATGTCATCATTGTCATCTTCGCCACCACAGCATCCTCTGATTCTCTTGAGAATATGTTCCACCTGCTTTTGTACCTAAATATCATAGTGTATATTTCTTCTCTTTTTCTCTTGATCAGTGCAGAGGTCTTTAATTAATTAATTTATTTTACACTTGTCTCACCACGAACTCGCAGGGAATGGGCTCCAGCAGCTCAGGCTCCTTTCCGTTGGTCCCACAAAGTGCTTTTCTGGGTGGAGCAGGCTGGTGCTCTTTGGCTTCCTTCTTTTTCTGATCATTTTCTTTTCCTCGTTTCAGGAAGCACTCTCGGCCCTTAGAGTGCTTCCTGGGCTCAGTGTGGACATCAGTTCTCTCGTCAAGAATCTTGCCCTTAACCTGCTTGTTCACAGCGATGCCCACCACATGCTGGGTGACATTGTAGACTCCTGCAGTTTAGCCCTGGGAACATTTGTGGGCATTCCTTTTTGAACAGTGCCCATTCCCTGGATGTCTACAGTATCACCTTTCTTGTAGATTTGCATGTATCTGGCCAAAGGAACACCTCCATGTTTTCCAAAAGGCCTAGAGAGCATATAGTGGGTGCCTCTCCTCTTCCTCTTTGTGTTTTGGCAAATTTCTGGAAGATGGCAGTTCTGGTTGAATCTAGTGTACATTTCTTAACCCAATATAATGATCAAAATCAGGAAATTTAATATGATGCTATTCTAATTTATAGATTCAAATTTTACCAGTTATGCCATAAATACCTTAACAGTATTTTTTTTTTACCAGCTCCCACAGGTTGTGTGATATGAGGCACTTTCACTGGTACTTACTTCTAAATATTTTATCATTTCCATGTGAATTCCTCTTTAATCCTGGAGTTATTTAGCATATTGCTAGTTTCTGAACACAAATTGTAGTTATTATTGTTTTTAGCTTCTTTTCATGGTTAGTTTCAAATTTAATTGCTCTGTAGTCAGAGACCATGATCTCTATGATGTCCTTTCATAGAGAAAAGATATAAGGTATAAGGATTTCCCCCTAAATATCCAGTGGATTTGTACTGGAGATTTTAAATTTTGGCTAAGTTTTTATTTTACCGGATCTCAGTAATCTGCACTGTGATTGTGGACTTGTTGATTGCTCCTTATAGTTCTCTCGGCTTTGGCTTTGTACTTTTCAGAGTTATGCTGCTGGGTGCACACAAAGGTTCATGAAAGTTACATCTTGGTAGATTGTTTCTTCTATTGTTTTGTAGTGCTTTTTGCCTTAAATTCTATTTAGTCTGCCATAAATATTGCTGTACCAGTTTTCTTATTACAATTATTACATGATATATCTTTTTCATGTCTTTATATTTAAACTTGCTATTTTGGTTTGGTTTTGATTGCATATCTTATAAGATGAATATAGCTGGATTTTTAAAAAATCCACTCCAACAACTGTTTTTAGTAGACAAATGTAATCCCTTTAAATTTATTGTGATATATTTGAACTTCTGCTTTTTTGGGGATGTCTCCTTACCAATTT